>MBPM02000016.1:886161-1065176 GCA_001695595.3 Plasmopara viticola
CGGCAACTCAAACAAGAACCTCCAACCCATGACCAAAGCTTGGGTTAGACAAATAAGTTGGAACAAGAAGACGCGAGATAAATTGCGATAAAAGGATGCCAATTTTAGCGGATGGAGCACCATTGATGTCGGCAGAAATTGTAAGCGTGACCGCAGATGGAGAAAGCGCAAGGCCACCAGCCGAAGCCGTAGTGTTTACACCGCTGCTTATCATCGCATTTAAAAGAGCATCAAATTTGATGAGATCAATAGAATGTGAGGTGAGACAGGTCAATGCTAGTCTTTTCTCTGATGATGCCATCTAGCTAGTTTCAGGCTGTATCCACGAGTGTGAAAATGGACCAAACGTCAACGAATATGTCTGGAAAGCCTGACTCATTCGATTTTAATGCCATATGTTTTAGTTACACCGCTGAATTCATGTTGAACAGGCGGATGGCGTCACAGTATTTACAAGAACGTCACAGTTAGTAATTGAATATGGTAGCAGCTCATTGGTCTAGATAAATATATTCACTTGGGTCTTTACTTTCCACTCAATAGGTTAACAGTCGCAAACAACAGCCTCGCTTCACCACACCTCCACGGCGGATGGCTACTAAGCGCACCGAAGGCCTCTTAGGAGATGGTTACTACTACTATTGAACATTCAAGATGAAGATGGCCTCGAGTCTTTTGGGGCACATTAAGGCCGCGAAGGTCGAGAACGAAATAACGAAGGCGTGGCTCGTGAATGACGCCAAGGCATTGGGAAAAATTGTTTAAGGCGTCGAGATTCAACACCAGACCAAGATTTGGTCTACTACTCGTGCCTTGGAGGCATAAAAACGCTTAGCGTTTCTACAATCGTTCCACACTACACAACCCTGTCACGATGACACGGCGCCTTCATGAGTTGAACATGGTGGAACATCTAGACGCGTTCGATGAGCTGGTCGTGGGATTCCAGACGACGGGGGAGCCGGAGGATGAATTAATACAGCTAGTGGTTCTTCTGAGCAGATGAGACGCACCCGCCCAATCAAATAAAAGTGATACACGTAACAAAAAACACGATGAAAGTGCAGTGTTTGGACCGACAGTACGCCAACAAGATCGAATCGAACCTATGCAGTCTGAAGAAGAAGATGAAATTCCAAATGCTTCAATGAATAAGGAGGAGTCCGACACAAATGAGTCAAATGTCGAGATGCTTCGATTACTGACCTCGGTACAATCTGAACTGACATAGTACAGAACTCCTACACTGGATGCACAGGAAGTTCGATTGGTATTTCGTCCACAATGGGAACGTTCAAGGCGTACAGATGAACCAATGTTGTTGTTGGAGAATGGATCAGATGCCGATGAAAGTCTGGAGGGAAGCGAAGGACAACCATTCTCAAAGCGTACAAGTATTGATGAAGGCGGCCTTATAGCTGAAGCTGTTCTCGCTTACGCTGTGAGGTTTGGTGAAGATTTAGACTTGCTTTTCACGTATGCGCAGGTAATGTTAAATGACGGGGCAGAAGAGTGGCGGCAAGCGATGGACGCCGAATTACAGTCGCATCACCAGAACAAATTATAGACACTTGTTTTACGAGAGTTGGTTGGGCGTACGAATGAATGCCGCTCGGTCTTTGCTAAGAAGCGTGACCAGAATGGATGTGTTGTGCGCTACAAAGCACGATTGGTGGCTAAAGGTTTTAAGCAGAAATACGGCGTGAATTTCTTCGAGACTTACTTTCCAGTGGCCAGCATGAACTCAATTCGTGTTGTACTCGCAGTGTTTGCGGTATTAGGCTACAAAATGGAGCAGCTGGACGTCGACACCGCCTGTCTCAACATTGTGCTGTCGGATCTTTTTTTCATGGAAGTTCCGATTGGTGTTAAAAGAGCTCAAGGATTGCGTGTCAGCTGAACCAAGCTATATATGAAATCAAGCAAGCTGCAAGCGCTTGAAACAAGACGATCAACCACGTCTGAAAGAAAATCAACTTCAAACGCTGTGGAGCGGATCAATGCATCTACGTGAAGAAAGTGAAAGAAAATTTTGTGTACGTATGTCTTTATGCCGATGATATGATCATTGCCGCCGAGACGTGCGACGAGATTTTGGAGGTCAAGGGGATACTAAAAGGTGCTTTCAAGATGAAGGATCTCGGTATGGCGAAGTTCATCTTGGGCATGGAGATCGATTACGACAAGACAGCTTCCACACTTATTATCAAGCAAACACGCTACATTAGTGACGTGGCTGAGCGATTTAGACACAAAAACACCAAGAATGTCGACAATCCGTGTACGTCCGGTCCAAGTTGTCAACATCACAGTCACCAAGTATAGAAGCTGAGCTTTCAGAGATGCGGTCAAGACCATATCGCTCACTGATTGGATGTCCGCTATATGTAACAATTGCACTCGGCCGGACATCGCATACATCTCGACACAACCGTCTAGATTTCTCGAGAATCCGGGGCAACCACATTGGGTCGTATATTGCGATACTTAAATTCGAGAAAGGTGATTGTTGAATCTTTTTCGGATGCTGACTGGGGTAACAACACGATGACAGACAGTCTGTCTCAGGTGTGCTGGTCAACATTGGAAAAGCTCCGGTTGTGTTCAAGTCCAAGTACCAGAGAACCGTCGCACTAAGTTCCGCAGAAGCAGAGTATATGGCGCTAAGTCTGTGCACACAAGAAGTACGTTGGACGCGCGCAATGATCAAGGACATGGAGGCACGCAAATATGGGAGACATCGCTTTATTCGGGAGAACACTCAGCATGGATTACTCAAGATTGGCTACATTGATACGAAGAGTCAGCTTGCAGATATGCTAACCAAGGCGCTTGGAACTGAGATGCTCGACTTTCTGCGAGAGGTATCCAAAATCAAGGCCAAGTCAGCAACAAAGGATACACAACATTAGCGATGAGTGGGAGTGTTAAAATCACACCGTTGAATGCATGTTGAACAGGCGGATGGCGTCACAGTATTTACAAGTACGTCACAGTTAGTAATTACACATAGTAGCCGTTCGTTGGTTTAGATAAATATTTTCTCTTCGTTTTTTACTTTCTGCTCAACACTTTAGTATCCCTTGGTCATTTTTTGCATATTCTATGCTGGATCCGCTCTGAAGTGAAAGATTCGTTCTACAAGGTGTATTTAATGCAACTGATTAATAAAGTTGAACAGTCTCTCGTTTGGCACATCAAGTGTTAGAGGGACACCACGAGAAAGGCACCCTTCAATTTAAAATGCTATAATCGAGTTGATGGTGGTGGGAACGTTTCCGATGTCATCATCGCTTTAAAAGGGTATCAAATTTGATGGCATTAAGTGAATGTGGGGTGAGACAGGTTAATGGTAGTCTTTTCTCTGATGATGCCATCTAGCTAGTTCCCGGCTGTATCCACGCGTTTGAAAATGGACCAAACGTCAATGAATATGTCTGGAAAGCCTCCTCTTGGTACAACAACAGGCCGATTGGTTTGGGGCATTAGTGCAGCATCAAACACATCAGCTGCAGGAATTTGCGCGAATGGATTATGTCCAGCGTTCCAAGGAGTTAGCAGTGGGACGGGCATTGACACGAGAGGCAATTGCCGACGCTGACGGAAGGAATCGAGTTCATTCAATGTTTGAGTATCCAGCGGAGCACTTCCAAAACTCACTTGATCCGCAACCACCACTCGGTTTCTTGCCCGTCGATAGAGAATGGCAACGCAGGCAAACGTTCCATTCACACGGCGGCCAAAAAACTTCAATAGAAGCACAGCTTTAAGCTGTGGAAGCAGTTCAAAGTATTGTTGGCAAGACGTTTGGGCCCTTGGAATGCTTCAGTTCGAAAACTCCACCTCGACAATCAGCCGTGGAGCAACAGGATCGTCGCCAGCTGAGGAGAATTCTGGTCGAAGAGCTGTATCGGGGCGTCGAATGACACGTCTTCCCGTAGTGGGAAACCGCATGACCATATCTCCACCACCTGCAGCCAAAATAAAGCCAGTATTGGCGGCGTAGTTGTCTAGTTGTCCACTGACTCTAGCCACAGCACGTTCATGCGCAAGCCCCTGCACTTTCGTAATCACCAAGTCTGCTAATGTACCATTTCCGAGATACCGAGCTTCAATCAACACTGAGTGAAAACGGTTGATGGAACTCTTGAGCCATTTTTTTTACTGAAACACGAGTTGCCACGACAACTTCCACGTCTTCTTCACCATCTTTGATCCTCCTCTTGAATTCTGCAATCGCTTTTTCCACTTGTGGTGCGGTCACTTTTCCTATCATCGACTGGTAGCCTCGCTGGATTGCAACCATGTGCGGCGTCGAATGAGAACACTGCCTCGGTGCTCATTGCCTCGTCGCCGGTTCCTTTCCCACTTCTCGGGGATGGGTTTAATGATGAATGACCAAACTGTTAAATCAAGAGTGGATCGTGTGCCCCTCCTATCCTGTAAAAGGACTCGAGAGTATTTCTAGACACACTTCCCGGCCGCAGGGTGTATATAGTTAATAATCGCGGTGTCTAGGCTCTTTTTTGCAAAGGAAAAGCGGACGATGTGGCATAATTCTTTCCGTTCGCTTGCGTACGCACAATGAATGAAGAATACCGGAAGTGGCAGTAGGGACGGTTGAGATCCATTTCAATGATTATGACATGCACTACGAAGACTTGAAATGACTTACTCATACAGATTGCAACCGTCTTCAGTGTTTTGTGGATGCTTCTCTCCATCGCGACATCACCCATCTGATGGATTGCAACAATCAAAGCCCTCATCCAGCCAAACTTGCATATGTTGAGGCATTTTCGTGTCGTATGCATTGTCTGAATTTAACCCTTCCCCAGAAGTGGGAAAGGAAACGGCGACGAGCACCGAGGCAGTGTTCTCATTCGACGCGACACCAATAATTGCAATCCAGCGAGGCTACCAGTCAATGATAGGAAAAGTGACCGCACCACAAGTGGAAAAAGCGATTGCAGAATTCAAGAGGAGGATCAAAGATGGTGAAGAAGACGTGGAAGTTGTCGTGGCAACTCGTGTTTCAGTAAAAAAAATGGCTCAAGAGTTCCATCAACCGTTTTCACTCAGTGTTTACTGAAGCTCGATATCTCGGAAATGAAACATTAGTAGCCTTGATGATCACGAAAGTGCGAGGACTTGCGCATGAACGCGCTGTGGCTAGTGTCATTGGACAACTGTACAACTCCGCCGTCAATACTGGCTTTATTTTGGCTGCAGGTGGTGGAGACATGGATATGAGGTTTCCCACTACGGGAAGACGTGTCATTCGACGTCCCGATACAGCTCTTGGACCACTATTCTCCTCAGCTGGCGACGATCCCGTTGCTTCACGGCTGATTGTCGAGGTGATATTTTAGAACCGAAGCATTCCAAGGGACCAAACATCGTGCCGAGAACATTTTAAATTGCTTCCACAACTTAACGCTGTGCTTCTTTTCGAGTCTTTTGGCCGCCGTGTGAACGGAACGTTTGCCTGCGTTGCCATTCTCTATCGACGGGCAAGAAATCGAGTGGTGAGTGCGGATCTAGTGAGTTTTGGAAGTGCTCCGCTCGATACTCGTACATTGAATGAACTCGATTCCTTCCGTCAGCGTCGACAATTGCCTCTCGTGACAATGCCCGTCCCACTGCTAACTCCTTGGAACGCTGGAAACAATCCGTTCGTGCAGATTCCTGCAGCTGATGTGTTTGATGCTGCACTAATGCCCCAAACCAATCGGCCTGTTGTTGCACCACGAGGAGGCTTTCCAGACATATTCATTGACGTTTGATCCATTTTCACACTCGTTGATACAGCCTGGAACTAGCTAGGTGGTACTCAACTTTATCGTTCAAATGCATTCAAGACACCTTGGAGAACGAGCAGCTCCGATGACAAAGCAACGGAGCACCCCATATGAGAGCAAAACACACTAGACACACCTCAGATTACACATCGACACATTCTGAACGTCATATCAGTATAAACCGACCAAAAATATCAGCAGATAGCGAATGAAGTTAGCATCTATAGTATGACATTTGCGATGTGCTTGACTGAATCCGATTACTGATAATGATCAAGCATTAGGTCAACAACCAATTCACCTGTGAGAAACATCTAGTTATGCGATCGATCTATGACAAATATTAAGCGAATGCCGCAATTATCACTATTTTTATGTAGAGTATTGATAGACATTCAAATCGTTATGGTCTTCGTCACAAAGCATTAGACCTGGAAGAACCTAATTTGTAACGATTTACCAATTATACAGGCTAAAGGCCTTCTGGTAGTAACTCTGTATTCTTTGTCTCAATGACCTCAAAAAATCTACAAAAATGTCATTGTACATGCCCAAAATTAGATTCATCGAGAAGATACTTAAAGGTTTAGAAAGCCACTAGCTAGAGAATCAACAGGCTTCGTCGACAAAGCAGAAAGAATACATTGAGAACAAAGACAAGACGGTCCGGAAAAAAAGTGTCGTGATTATCAAATCCTTTTCCCATAAAGAACATCAATCTTGATGTCTGAGAAAAAAGGTCGATTTCGATCTCTGTTGCTATGGGAAACGCTAGCATATGAAAAAAGGGACAAAAAGCTTAAGACCTGAAATGCGGATATATCAATTATTTGAAAGCGGTTTTCAAACTGCGACTCGATGACAACCTACTACGGTAACTCTAGCAAGAATTACCAATCCATGACCAGTGCTAGGGTTAGGCAAATATGGTGGAGACAGAAGACACGAGATAGATTGCGATAGAAGGATGGCAATTCTTGCGAATGGAGTGCCATTGATGTCGGCATAATTTGCAAGCGTGACCGCAAATGGAGGAAGCGCGAGGCCACCAGCCAAAACCGGAATGATTATCTCGCTACTAAAATTTCACAGAACTGGGTAAGAGTTTCCAAAGGTCATATTATACTCATAGTAGATTGAGTAGAAGAAGCCACGACGCCAGCAGTGTTAGTTGTGATTAAAGTAGTAGATAAGCTTTTGTATTGGTCATCTTATAAACTAGTCGCAGATATTGCGCAGCTTAATGGAGGCCAGATAATACGCAACACAAAATGCCAATCCAGCAGTAACAGCACCAGCGGGAGCTAGAAAGACTTGAATTCTCGATACAGCATGAAGACTTTTGCCACCTCCCATAAGATCGAATGCATTTTTCGAGTTTTGTTGGTCAAGAGCGGTAAAGACTGATCCTTCAGCACCCCCCCGGGTGTGAAGCCATTTTGAAAATACCCACGCTATCAACAGCTGTCATGAATGACGAAGTAACCAAGTTATCAAGCGATTGCACTGCTCCGCTTGACCCTTGATTTTCAACCAATCCAAAATTGAAAGCTGGCCTATGCTTGACATACGTGTTGTAATCCGTTTCAGTCAGAGCCCTAGATGTTGCATTTTGATTTGCATAGACCTGATTCGTTTGGTCTGTAGTTATGTCGATAACAACTTGAATACTATCAATGAATTGCCATGCGCCGGCCTTAAATACCAATTGATCGATTGAACAGGTTGCAGTTGAAGTGATCGAACCGGACCCGCCATTTAAAGTTTGAAGCTTGATTTGAAGCTCAATGACATCTTCTTCTATTTTACAAAAGCGTCTTGCAAAGAAATGATTCAAGAATTAAATCAGATTTGCTTATCATACTGACCAGTGTTGCCGGTTGAATCTCGAAACCAAGTCCATCTCTCATCACGGAAGAGCGTCTCAGCTGGAGCTGGTTTGACGGAGTATTCGAAAGCAGATATATCGTAAGCAGAAGACATAATTTGTGCGATTATATAAATGTTGATTATATTTTACCTGCCGAAAATATGAAGCACCATGAGCGAAACAAGAATCATTGATTTGTCGAATACGACGGATGATCAACTCATGAGATTTGCCAATTCTCTTAGTGTCAATAACATCAAATTGATTTCAAAACAACAGCAAACACTATTGCATAAGCAATATGAACAATTCCATGATCGGCGGTCAACACTGGGTGGCAGTCTCACACAGAGTTAAGGCTCACTTCGATCCTCTAGGTTTACGGAGACCTCGCGTGATTCCAAATGATTGTTTCTTCCGTGAAATCGGTATTCAAAATTCACGGTTTGGACTCTGTGGATAGTATACTGTTCTGTGGCTCGATACTGCAACACAATCAATTGAATTAGTTTCTCAAGCATTTCGACGATCAACTTTCTTGATATACACAAAGAAATGGATGTTGAATATATTAATACGCACGAGCCAGAGCCAATCCGCATTGATGGGTACTAGTACTTGTTATCAGCTCCTTAACCGAAGGCAGAAGTCAAAGCTACGTCACAGCTTACCCGGATGATTATAATCGCACCACTTTGAACAGCTCTCCAGCCAAGGTAAAGTTGGAAAACGTACCTTGTTTTGCGCAGTTGCGTGCTAAGTATTAGAAGGATCATAGTTTGTGTATGATGTCACACTCTGGAGCGCTCCAGTGGAAATCGCATTATTGGACTATCGTTCGAGTGTATCTGTCGATCTCGATTTGAAGTACTTATCAGCGTAGTTTAATTTGGTGTCTATTTATCCTTTAAGTCATTGCAAAAGGATCTCTGAGTCATTTGAGTCTTTACTTTTTACCAATATCCAAGATTATATACTTATTAAAGGTCAAGTATGATGGAGACAAAAATGTCATGGTATTGACTAAAAAAAGGTGGGAGGAACTTTTAAAAAGTGGTGACTCGGTGACTCATGCTGATCTTATGTCTAGAGTTTCTGTAGTCGGCTAAAAGGTGGTGACTCATGGTGACTCATTCGATTAATGCCATATGTTTAAATTACACCGCTGAATTCATGTTGAACAGGCGGATGGCGTCACAGTATTTACAAGAACGTCACAGTTAGTAATTGAATATGGTAGCAGTTCATTGGTCTAGATAAATATATTGAGTTGGGCTTTTACTTATTACTCAATAGGTTAACAGTCGCAAACAACAGCCTCGCTTCACCACATCTCCAAGTCGGATGACTACTAAGCGCACCGAAGGCCTCTTAAGAGATGGTCACTACTACTATTGAACATTCAAGATGAAGATGGCCCTCGCAAGAAAAGAGTCTTCTGGGCCACATTATGGGTGCGAAGGACGAGAACGAAATAATGGAGACGTGGCTCGTGAATGACGCCAAGGCATTGGGAAACATTGTTCAAGGCGTCGAGATTCAACACCAGACCAAGATTTGGTCTACTACTCGTGCCTTGGAGGCATAAAAACGCTTCGCGTTTCTACAATCGTTCCACACTACACAACCCTGTCACGATGACACGGCGCCTTCATGAGTTAAACATGGTGGAACATCTGGACGCGTTCGATGAGCTGGTCGTGGGATTCCAGACGACGGGGGAGCCGGAGGATGAATTAATACAGCTAGTGGTTCTTCTGAGCAGATGAGACGCACCCGCCCAATCAAATAAAAGTGATACACGTAACAAAAAACACGATGAAAGTGCAGTGTTTGGGCCGACAGTACGCCAACAAGATCGAATCGAACCTATGCAGTCTGAAGAAGAAGATGAAATCCCAAATGCTTCAATGAATGAGGAGGAGTCCGACACAAATGAGTCAAATGTCAAGATGCTTCGATTACTGACCTCAGTACAATCTGAACTGACAGAGTACAGAACTCCTACACTGGATGCACAGGAAGTTCGATTGGTATTTCGTCCACAATGGGAACGTTCAAGGCGTACAGATGAACCAATGTTGTTGTTGGAGAATGGATCAGATGCCGATGAAAGTCTGGAAGGAAGCGAAGGACACCATTCTCAAAGCGTACAAGTATTGAAGAAGGCGGCCTTATAGCTGAAGCTATTCTCGCTTACGCTGTGAGGTTTGGTGAAGATTTAGACTTGCCTTTCACGTATGCGCAGGCAATGTTAAATGACGAGGCAGAACAGTGGCGACAAGCGATGGACGCCGAATTACAGTCGCATCACCAGAACAAATTATAGACACTCGTTTTACGAGAGTTGGTTGGGCGTACGAATGAATGCCGCTCGGTCTTTGCTAAGAAGCGTGACCAGAATGGATGTGTTGTGCGCTACAAAGCACGATTGGTGGCCAAAGGTTTATAGCAGAAATACGGCGTAAATTTCTTCGAGACTTACTTTCCAGTGGCCAGCATGAACTTAATTCGAGTTGTACTCGCAGTGTGTGCGATATTAGGCTACAAAATGGAGCAGCTGGACGTCGACACCGCCTGTCTCAACAGTGTACTGTCGGATCGTGTTCACATGAAAGTTCCGATTGGCGTAAAGGTAGCTCAAGATTTGCGTGTCAGCTGAACCAAGCTATATATGAATTCAAGCAAGCTGCTAGCGCTTGAAACAAGACCAACAACCACGTCTGAAAGAAGAACGATTTCAAACGCTGTGGAGCAGATCAATGCATCTACGTGAAGAAAGTGAAAGAGGATTTTGTGTACGTATGTCTTTATGCCGATGATATGATCATTGCCGCCGAGACGTGCGACGAGATTTTGGAGGTCAAGGGGATACTAAAAGGTGCTTTCAAGATGAAGGATCTCGGAATGGCGAAGTTCATCTTGGGCATGGAGATCGATTACGACAAGACAGCTTCCACACTTATTATCAAGCAAACACGCTACATTAGTGACGTGGCTGAGCGATTAAGACACAAAATCGCCAAGAATGTCGACAATCCGTGTACGTCCGGTCCAAGTTGTCAACATCACAGTCACCAAGTATAGAAGCTGAGCTTTCAGAGATGCGGTCAAGACCATATCGCTCACTGATTGGATGTCCGCTATATGTAACAATTGCACTCGGCCGGACATCGCATACATCTCGACACAACCGTCTAGATTTCTCGAGAATCCGGGGCAACCACATTGGGTCGTGTATTGCGATACTTAAATTCGAGAAAGGTGATTGTTGAATTTTTTCGGATGCTGACTGGGGTAACAACACGATGACAGACAGTCTGTCTCAGGTGTGCTGGTCAACATTGGAAAAGCTCCGGTTGTGTTCAAGTCCAAGTACCAGAGAACCGTCGCACTAAGTTCCGCAGAAGCAGAGTATATGGCGCTAAGTTTGTGCACACAAGAAGTACGTTAAACGCGCGCAATGATCAAGGACATGGAGGCACGCAAATATGGGAGACATCGCTTTATTCGGGAGAACACTCAGCATGGATTACTCAAGATTGGCTACATTGATACGAAGAGTCAGCTTGCAGATATGCTAATCAAGGCGCTTGGAAGTAAGATGCTCGACTTTCTGCGAGAGGTATCCAAAATCAAGGCCAAGTCAGCAACAAAGGATACACAACATTAGCGGTGAGTGGGAGTGTACACCGTTGAATGCATGTTGAACAGGCGGATGGCGTCACAGTATTTACAAGTACGTCACAGTTAGTAATTACATATGGTAGCCGTTCATTGGTTTAGATAAATATTTTCTCTTCGTTTTTTACTTTCTGCTCAACACTTTAGTATCTCTTGGTCATTTTTATATATCCTATGCTGGTTTCGCTCTGAAGTGAAAGATTCGTTCTCCAAGGTGTATTTAAAGCAATTGATTCATAAAGTTGAGCAGTTCTTCGTTGGGCACATAAAGTGTCAGAGAGACACCACGAGAAAGGCACCCTTCAGTTTGAAATTCTATAATCGAGTTGATGGTGGTGGGAACGTTTCCGATGTCATCATCGCTTTAAAAGGGTATCAAATTTGATGGCATTAAGTGAATGTGGGGTGAGACAGGTTAATGGTAGTCTTTTCTCTGATGATGCCATCTAGCTAGTTCCCGGCTGTATCCACGCGTTTGAAAATGGACCAAACGTCAATGAATATGTCTGGAAAGCCTCCTCTTGGTACAACAACAGGCCGATTGGTTTGGGGCATTAGTGCAGCATCAAACACATCAGCTGGAGGAATTTGCGCGAATGGATTATGTCCAGCGTTCCAAGGAGTTAGCAGTGGGACGGGCATTGGCACGAGAGGCAATTGCCGACGCTGACGGAAGGAATCGAGTTCATTCAATGTTTGAGTATCAAGCGGAGCACTTCCAAAACTCACTTGATCCGCAACCACCACTCGGTTTCTTGCCCGTCGATAGAGAATGGCAAACGTTCCATTCACACGGCGGCCAAAAAACTTAAATAGAAGCACAGCTTTAAGCTGTGGAAGCAGTTCAAAGTATTGTTGGCAAGACGTTTGGGCCCTTGGAATGCTTCAGTTCGAAAACTCCACCTCGACAATCAGCCGTGGAGCAACAGGATCGTCGCCAGCTGAGGAGAATTCTGGTCGAAGAGCTGTATCGGGGCGTCGAATGACACGTCTTCCCGTAGTGGGAAACCGCATGACCATGTCTCCACCACCTGCAGCCAAAATAAAGCCAGTATTGGCGGCGTAGTTGTCTAGTTGTCCACTGACTCTAGCCATAGCACAAGCCCCTGCACTTTCGTGATCACCAAGTCTGCTAATGTACCATTTCCGAGATATCGAGCTTCAATCAACTCTGAGTGAAAACGGTTGATGGAACTCTTGAGCCATTTTTTTACTGAAACACGAGTTGCCACGACAACTTCCACGTCTTCTTCACCATCTTTGATCCTCCTCTTGAATTCTGCAATCGCTTTTTCCACTTGTGGTGCGGTCACTTTTCCTATCATCGACTGGTAGCCTTGCTGGATTGCAATCATGTGCGGCGTCGAATGAGAACACTGGCTCGGTGCTCATTGCCTCGTCGCCGGTTCCTTTCCCACTTCTCGGGGATGGGTTAAATGATGAATGACCAAACTGTTAAATCAAGAGTGGATCGTGTGCCCCTCCTATCCTGAAAAAGGGCTCGAGAGTACCCTTAGACATACTTCCCGGACGCAGGGTGTATATAGTTAATAATCGCGGTGTCTAGGCTCTTTTTTGCAAAGGAAAAGCGGACGATGTGGCATAATTCTTTCCGTTCGCTTGCGTACGCACAATGAATGAAGAATACCGGAAGTGGCAGTAGGGACGGTTGAGATCCATTTCAATGATAATGACATGCACTACGAAGACTTGTAATGACTTACTCATACACATTGCAACCGTCTTCAGTGATTTGTGGATGCTTCTCTCCATCGCGACATCACCCATCTGATGGATTGCAACAGTCAAAGCCCTCATCCAGCCAAACTTGCATATGTTGAGGCATTTTCGTGTCGTATGCATTTTCTGAATTTAAACCTTCCCCAGTAGTGGGAAAGGAAACGGCGACGAGCACCGAGGCAGTGTTCTCATTCGACGCGACACCAATGGTTGCAATCCAGCGAGGCAGTGTTCTCATTCGACGCGACACCAATGGTTGCAATCCAGCGAGGCTACCAGTAAATGATAGGAAAAGTGACCGCACCACAAGTGGAAAAAGCGATTGCAGAATTCAAGAGGAGGATCAAAGATGGTGAAGAAGACGTGAAAGTTGTCGTGGCAACTCGTGTTTCAGTAAAAAAAAATGGCTCAAGAGTTCCATCAACCGTTTTCACTCAGTGTTGATTGAAGCTCGATATCCCGGAAATGGTACATTAGCAGACTTGGTGATTACGAAAGTGCAGGGGCTTGCGCATGAACGTGCTGTGGCTAGAGTCAGTGGACAACTAGACAACTACGCCGCCAATACTGGCTTTATTTTGGCTGCAGGTGGTGGAGACATGGTCATGCGGTTTCCCACTACGGGAAGACGTGTCATTCGACGCCCCGATACAGCTCTTCGACCAGAATTCTCCTCAGCTGGCGACGATCCTGTTGCTCCACGGCTGATTGTCGAGGTGGAGTTTTCGAACTGAAGCATTCCAAGGGACCAAACATCGTGCCGAGAACATTTTAATTTGCTTCCACAACTTAAAGCTGTGCTTCTATTGAAGTTTTTTGGCCGCCGTGTGAATGGAACGTTTGCCTGCGTTGCCATTCTCTATCGACGGGCAAGAAATCGAGAGGTGGTTGCGGATCAAGTGAGTTTTGGAAGCGCTCCGATTGATACTCGTACATTGAATGAACTCGATTCCTTCCGTCAGCGTCGGCAATTGCCTCTCGTGCCAATGCCCGTCCCACTGCTAACTCCTTGGAACGCTGGAGATAGTCCGTTCTTGCAAATTCCTGCAGCTGATGTGTTTGATGCTGCACTAATGCCACAAAACAATCGGCCTATTGTTGCACCACGAGGAGGCTTTCCAGACATATTCATTGACGTTTGGTTCATTTTCAGACTCGTGGATACAGCCTGGAATTAGCTAGATGGCATCATCAGAGAAAAGAGTAGCATTAACCTGTCTCACCCCACATTCAATTAATGTCATCAAATTTGATACTCTATTAAAGCGATGATAACATCGAAATTATTCTCACCACCACTTAAGTAAAGAATTTTGTACTGGGAGGTGCTTTTTTTTGGTGTCCCTCTGAAACTTGATGTGCCCAACAATTATCTTTTTTCGAAAAATGAAAAAATTATAAAAATATTTTGTATTTTTATGTCTTTTCTTTAACTTTTCTACATCTTGGAAATTTTTCTTTGTTAAAAGATATTAAAAAAAAATTGTCTCGAAAATACTAAAAATGAAAAACATCTAGGTATTGTATTGTATTGTATTGTATTACGTTATCGCGTTGCCAAGTTATGCACGTGCTAGGCTCAGTCTGGCTAGTACACGGCATAGAGTAGTGTCCGCATACGTCGGGTCTCATTCGGCGGGCAGTGCAGCCAGCACCGAGGTCGTGAGGGTCTTCCATTATTTTGTTTAGCTCTGACTTGGTAAGAGCCCAGGTGGCGCTCTGGTGCTGGAGACCGTCGCATCGAGGGTGAGACTCGTTAGAGACCTACAGATGCCCGGGAGCACCTGCCCGAAGCGCGCGAGCATTTATCTCCCGCGCTTGGAAGGAGGGCGTCACCCCAACCTTTTCTGTAAATCTGCACAAAATAAAATCGGTGTTCACAAAGATTGGCCAAGATATACTAAAGGCACAAATACTTGAATATGTCACCATGAGTCACCACCTTTTAACCGACTACAGTAACTCTAGACACAAGATCAGCATGAGTCACCGAGTCACCACTTTTTGCAACTTCCTCCCACTTCTTTTTATGAATATCATGACATTTATGTCTCCATCATATTTGACCTTTAAGAAGTATATGATCTTGGATATTGGTAAAAAGTAAAGACTCAAATGTTTCAGAGATCCTTTTGCAATGACTTAAAGGATAAATAGACACCAAATTAAACTACGCTGATAAGTACTTCAAATCGAGATCGACAGATACACTCGAACGATAGTCCAATAATGCGATTTCCACTGGAGCGCTCCAGAGTGTGACATCATACACAAACTATGATCCTTCTAATACTTAGCACGCAACTGCGCAAAACAAGGAATTTTTACCAACTATACCTTGGCTGGAGAGCTGTTCAAAGTGGTGTGATTATAATCATCCGGGTAAGCTGTGACGTAGCTTTGACTTCTGCCTTCGGTTAAGGAGCTGATAACAAGTACTAGTACCCATCAATGCGGATTGGCTCTGGCTCGTGCGTATCAATACATTCAACATCCATTTCTTTGTGCATATCAAGAAAGTTGATCGTCGAAACGCTTGAAGAACTAATTTAATTGATTATGTTGCAGAATCGAGCCACAGAACAGTATACTATCCACAGAGTCAAAACCGTGAATTTTGAATACCGATTTCACGGAAGAAACAATCATTTGGAATAACACGAGGTCTCCGTAAACCTAGAGGATCGAAGTGAGCCTTCACTCTGTGTGAGACTGCCACCCAGTGTTAACCGCCGATCATGGAATTGCTCATATTGCTTATGCAATAGTGTTTGCTGTTGTTTTGAAATCAATTTGATGTTATTGACACCAAGAGAATTGGCAAATCTCATGAGTTGATCATCCGTCGTATTCGACAAATCAATGATTCTTGTTTCGCTCATGGTGCTACATATTTTCGGCAGGTATAATATAATCAACATTTATATAATCGCACAAATTATGTCTTCTGCTTACGATATATCTGCTTTCGAATACTCCGTCAAACCAGCTCCAGCTGAGACGCTCTTCCGTGATGAGAGATGGACTCGGTTTCGAGATTCAACCGGCAACACTGGTCAGTATGATAAGCAAATCTGATTAATTTCTTGAATCATTTCTTTGCAAGACGCTTTTGTAAAATAGAAGAAGATGTCATTGAGCTTCAAATCAAGCTTCAAACTTTAAATGGCGGGTCCGGTTCGATCACTTCAACTGCAACCTGTTCAATCGATCAATTGGTATTTAAGGCCGGCGCATGGCAATTCATTGATAGTATTCAAGTTGTTATCGACATAACTACAGACCAAACGAATCAGGTCTATGCAAATCAAAATGCAACATCTAGGGCTCTGACTGAAACGGATTACAACACGTATGTCAAGCATAGGCCAGCTTTCAATTTTGGATTGGTTGAAAATCAAGGGTCAAGCGGAGCAGTGCAATCGCTTGATAACTTGGTTACTTCGTCATTCATGACAGCTGTTGATAGCGTGGGTATTTTCAAAATGGCTTCAAACCCGGGGGGGTGCTGAAGGATCAGTCTTTACCGCTCTTGACCAACAAAACTCGAAAAATGCATTCGATCTTATGGGAGGTGGCAAAAGTCTTCATGCTGTATCGAGAATTCAAGTCTTTCTAGCTCCTGCTGGTGCTGTAACTGCTGGATTGGCATTTTGTGTTGCGTATTATCTGGCCTCCATTAAGCTGCGCAATATCTGCGACTAGTTTATAAGATGACCAATACAAAAGCTTATCTACTACTTTAATCACAACTAACACTGCTGGCGTCGTGGCTTCTTCTACTCAATCTACTATGAGTATAATATGACCTTTGGAAACTCTTACCCAGTTCTGTGAAATTTTAGTAGCGAGATAATCATTACGGTTTTGGCTGGTGGCCTTGCGCTTCCTCCATTTGCGGTCACGCTTGCAAATTATGCCGACATCAATGGCACTCCATTCGCAAGAATTGCCATCCTTCTATCGCAATCTATCTCGTGTCTTCTGTCTCCACCATATTTGCCTAACCCTAGCACTGGTCATGGGTTGGTAATTCTTGCTAGGGGTACCGTAGTAGGTTGTCATCGAGTCGCAGTTTGAAAACCGCTTTCAAATAATCGATATATCCGCATTTCAGGTCTTAAGCTTTTTGTCCCTTTTTTCATATGCTAGCGTTTCCCATAGCAACAGAGATCGGAATCGACCTTTTTTCTCAGACATCAAGATTGATGTTCTTTATGGGAAAAGGATTTGATAATCACGACACTTTTTTTCCGGACCGTCTTGTCTTTGTTCTCAATGTATTCTTTCTGCTTTGTCGACGAAGCCTGTTGATTCTCTAGCTAGTGGCTTTCTAAACCTTTAAGTATCTTCTCGATGAATCTAATTTTGGGCATGTACAATGACATTTTTGTAGATTTTTTGAGGTCATTGAGACAAAGAATACAGAGTTACTACCAGAAGGCCTTTAGCCTGTATAATTGGTAAATCGTTACAAATTAGGTTCTTCCAGGTCTAATGCTTTGTGACGAAGACCATAACGATTTGAATGTCTATCAATACTCTACATTAAAAGAGTGATATTTGCGGCATTCGCTTAATAATGTCATAGATCGATCGCATAACTAGATGTTTCTCACAGGTGAATTGGTTGTTGACCTAATGCTTAATCATTATCAGTTATCGGAATCAGTCAAGCACATCGCGGATGTCATACTATTAATGCTAAGTTTATACGCTATCTGCCGACACTATTAGTCGGTTTATACTGATATGACGTTCAGAATGTGTCGATGTGTAATTTGAGGTGTGTCTAGTGTGTGTTGCTCTTATATTGGGTGCTCCGTTGCTTTGTCATGGGAGCGGCTCGTTCTCCAAGATGTCTTGAATGCATTTGAGCGATAAAGCAGAGTACCCTCTCCCTAGGCACATCAAGTTTTAGAGGGACACCACTCGTCTCGATATTGAGACTCAGATTAATGGTAGGAATAACTAACGTCAAAGCCATCATCGGTTTTGAATGGGTATTTGTGTTACTGTGCACATTTGTAAAGAACGATATGCCGGGCTTTCGATCGTAAAGAATCATGGTGTTGCTGTTCTTAGCGGTCGTCGGTGAGGAAGGCGTCATCAACGTTAAGATTGGCAATCAGCAAATGATTGTACTTTTGAAGAATTTGATCACGAAGAAAGCGCAGTATGGATTTCGGCGGACAAGCTGACTGTCTATATCGCCCAGTCGAGCGGCGAATGGAATGGCGGCTGGATGCAGGACGAGAACGACAATTTCGTTTAGCTTCAGAGGGCGGCGATGCTAGAGGACATCGAAAACAATATTTAAGAGCAAGGTTTTGTTGAGATCAACGTGTTCTTTGAAGAATTACTTCAACGTGAGCGACGAGAGTTTATTTTACAAAATTGCGTGTCACATGCTTGTTGATGTGGGGGTAAAGAATCGTGCCAGCGTTGCAGTTGCAATTGCGAATTTTTCTTTGCTAACCGGTGGGAAGGAGCCTCGCGGCGAGAAATATGTGGAATGTGTAGAAGGCATGTTTATCGCATTGTAGTTATCGCACGTGGACTATCACCAAGGCATGTGTTTTCTGACTTGTCCAGACCAGCAGCTGTGCGGTGGCTCTCAGTCGTGTCATACACTCACGATTCCACCAGCGTGGTCATCTTTGCTATCGCTCTTCTTCATATAGAAAGTTCAGTGACAAAAAAAATGTGTAAAGGATGGGGTGGCACGAGTTGGTGTCAGACCTATCAACCAGCTGACTGAGGGAGGGCAAGAGTTCATGTCGCGATGGAAATAGGCATCCACAAATCGCTGAAGACGATAGCAATCTGCATGAGAAAGCCATTTCGAGTCTTCGTAATGCATGTCATAATTATTTAAATGGATCTCAACCATCCATACTGCCACTTCCGATATTCTTCATTCCTTGTGCGTGCGCAAGCGAACGGAAAGAATTATGCCACATCGTCCGCTTTTCCTTTGCAAAAAAGAGCCTAGACACCGCGATTATTAACTATATACACCCTGCGTCCGGGAAGTATGTCTAAGGGTACTCTCGAGCCCTTTTTCAGGATAGGAGGGGCACACGATCCACTCTTGATTTAACAGTTTGGTCATTCATCATTTAACCCATCCCCGAGAAGTGGGAAAGGAACCGGCGACGAGGCAATGAGCACCGAGCCAGTGTTCTCATTCGACGCCGCACATGATTGCAATCCAGCAAGGCTACCAGTCGATGATAGGAAAAGTGACCGCACCACAAGTGGAAAAAGCGATTGCAGAATTCAAGAGGAGGATCAAAGATGGTGAAGAAGACGTGGAAGTTGTCGTGGCAACTCGTGTTTCAGTAAAAAAATGGCTCAAGAGTTCCATCAACCGTTTTCACTCAGAGTTGATTGAAGCTCGATATCTCGGAAATGGTACATTAGCAGACTTGGTGATCACGAAAGTGCAGGGGCTTGCGCATGAACGTGCTGTGGCTAGAGTCAGTGGACAACTAGACAACTACGCCGCCAATACTGGCTTTATTTTGGCTGCAGGTGGTGGAGACATGGTCATGCGGTTTCCCACTACGGGAAGACGTGTCATTCGACGCCCCGATACAGCTCTTCGACCAGAATTCTCCTCAGCTGGCGACGATCCTGTTGCTCCACGGCTGATTGTCGAGGTGGAGTTTTCGAACTGAAGCATTCCAAGGGCCCAAATGTCTTGCCAACAATACTTTGAACTGCTTCCACAGCTTAAAGATGTGCTTCTATTTAAGTTTTTTGGCCGCCGTGTGAATGGAACGTTTGCCATTCTCTATCGACGGGCAAGAAACCGAGTGGTGGTTGCGGATCAAGTGAGTTTTGGAAGTGCTCCGCTTGATACTCAAACATTGAATGAACTCGATTCCTTCCGTCAGCGTCGGCAATTGCCTCTCGTGCCAATGCCCGTCCCACTGCTAACTCCTTGGAACGCTGGACATAATCCATTCGCGCAAATTCCTCCAGCTGATGTGTTTGATGCTGCACTAATGCCCCAAACCAATCGGCCTGTTGTTGTACCAAGAGGAGGCTTTCCAGACATATTCATTGACGTTTGGTCCATTTTCAAGTGGATACAGCCGGGAACTAGCTAGATGGCATCATCAGATAAAAGACTACCATTAACCTGTCTCACCCCACATTCACTTAATGCCATCAAATTTGATACCCTTTTAAAGCGATGATGACATCGGAAACGTTCCCACCACCATCAACTCGATTATAGCATTTTAAAATTGAAGGGTGCCTTTCTCGTGGTGTCCCTCTAACACTTGATGTGCCAAACGAGAGACTGTTCAGCTTTATTAATCAGTTGCATTAAATACACCTTGTAGAACGAATCTTTCACTTCAGAGCGGATCCAGCATAGAATATGCAAAAAATGACCAAGGGATACTAAAGTGTTGAGCAGAAAGTAAAAAACGAAGAGAAAATATTTATCTAAACCAATGAACGGCTACCATATGTAATTACTAACTGTGACGTACTTGTAAATACTGTGACGCCATCCGCCTGTTCAACATGCATTCAACGGTGTACACTCCCACTCACCGCTAATGTTGTGTATCCTTTGTTGCTGACTTGGCCTTGATTTTGGATACCTCTCGCAGAAAGTCGAGCATCTTACTTCCAAGCGCCTTGATTAGCATATCTGCAAGCTGGCTCTTCGTATCAATGTAGCCAATCTTGAGTAATCCATGCTGAGTGTTCTCCCGAATAAAGCGATGTCTCCCATATTTGCGTGCCTCCATGTCCTTGATCATTGCGCGCGTCCAAAGTACTTCTTGTGTGCACAAGCTTAGCGCCATATACTCTGCTTCTGCGGAACTTAGTGCGACGGTTCTCTGGTACTTGGACTTGAACACAACCGGAGCTTTTCCAATGTTGACCAGCACACCTGAGACAGACTGTCTGTCATCGTGTTGTTACCCCAGTCAGCATCCGAAAAAGATTCAACAATCACCTTTCTCGAATTTAAGTATCGCAATATACGACTTAATGTGGTTGCCCCGGATTCTCGAGAAATCTAGACGGTTGTGTCGAGATGTATGCGATGTCCGGCCGAGTGCAATTGTTACATATAGCGGACATCCAATCAGTGAGCTATATGGTCTTGACCGCATCTCTGAAAGCTCAGCTTCTATACTTGGTGACTGTGATGTTGACAACTTGGACCGGACGTACACGGATTGTCGACATTCTTGGCGATTTTGTGTCTTAATCGCTCAGCCACGTCACTAATGTAGCGTGTTTGCTTGATAATAAGTGTGGAAGCTGTCTTGTCGTAATCGATCTCCATGCCCAAGATGAACTTCGCCATTCCGAGATCCTTCATCTTGAAAGCACCTTTTAGTATCCCCTTGATCTCTAAAATCTCGTCGCACGTCTCGGCGGCAATGATCATATCATCGGCATAAAGACATACGTACACAAAATCTTCTTTCACTTTCTTCACGTAGATGCATTGATCTGCTCCACAGCGCTTTGAAAATCGTTCTTCTTTCAGACGTGGTTGTTGGTCTTGTTTCAAGCGCTTGCAGCTTGCTTGAATTCATATATAGCTTGGTTCAGCTGACACGCAAATCTTGAGCTACCTTAACGCCAATCGGAACTTTCATGTGAACACGATCCGACAGTACACTGTTGAGACAGGCAGTGTCGACGTTCAGCTGCTCCATTTTGTAGCCTAATATCGCACACACTGCGAGTACAACTCGAATTAAGTTCATGCTGGCCACTGGAAAGTAAGTGTCGAAGAAATTCACGCCGTATTTCTGCTTAAATCCTTTGGCCACCAATCGTGCTTGTAGCGCACAACACATCCATTCTGGTCACGCTTTTTAGCAAAGACCCAGCGGCATTCATTCGTACGCCCAGCCAACTCTCGTAAAACGAGTGTCTATAATTTGTTCTGGTGATGCGACTGTAATTCGGCGTCCATCGCTTGTCGCCACTGTTCTGCCTCGTCATTTAACATTGCCTGCGCATACGTGAAAGGCAAGTCTAAATATTCACCAAACCTCACAGCGTAAGCGAGAACAGCTTCAGCTATAAGGCCGCCTTCATCAATACTTGTACGCTTTGAGAATGGTTGTCCTTCGCTTCCCTCCAGACTTTCATCGGCATCTGATCCATTCTCCAACAACAACATTAGTTCATCTGTACGCCTTGAACGTTCCCATTGTGGACGAAATACCAATCGAACTTTCTGTGCATCCAGTGTAGGAGTTCTGTACTCTGTCAGTTCAGATTGTACTGAGGTCAGTAATCGAAGCATCTCGACATTTGACTCATTTGTGTCGGACTCCTCCTCATTCATTGAAGCATTTGGAATTTCATCTTCTTCTTCAGACTGCATAGGTTCGATTCGATCTTGTTGGCGTACTGTCGGCCCAAACACTGCACTTTCATCGTGTTTTTTGTTACGTGTATCACTTTTATTTGATTGGGCGGGTGCGTCTCATCTGCTCAGAAGAACCACTTGATGTATTAATTCATCCTCCGGCTCCCCCGTCGTCTGGAAATCCACGACCAGCTCATCGAACGCGTCCAGATGTTCCACCATGTTCAACTCATGAAGGCGCCGTGTCATCGTGACAGGGTTGTGTAGTGTGGAACGATTGTAGAAACGCGAAGCGTTTTTATGCCTCCAAGGCACGAGTAGTAGACCAAATCTTGGTCTGGTGTTGAATCTCGACTCCTTGAACAATTTTTCCAATGCCTTGGCGTCATTCACGAGCCACGTCTCCGTTATTTCGTTCTCGACCTTCGCGGCCTTAATGTGCCCCAGAAGACTCGTTTCATGCGAGGGCCATCTTCATCTTGAATGCTCAATAGTAGTAGTGACAATCTCCTAAGCGGCCTTCGGTGCGCTTAGTAGCCATCAGCCGTGGAGGTGTGGTGAAGCGAGGCTGTTGTTTGCGACTGTTAGCCTATTGAGTAGAACGTAAAGGCCCAAGTGAATATATTTATCTAGACCAATGAACTGCTACCATATTCAATTACTAACTGTGACGTTCTTGTGAATACTGTGACGCCATCCGCCTGTTCAACATGAATTTAGCTGTGTTATTAAAACATATGGCATTAAAATCGAATGAGTCGAGCTTTTTACATATTCATTGACGTTTGGTCCATTTTTACACTCGTGGATACAGCCTGAAACTAGCTAGATGGCATCATCAGAGAAAAGACAAGCATTGACCTGTCTCACCTCACATTCTATTGATCTCATCAAATTTGATGCTCTTTTAAAAGCGGTGATAAGCAGCGGTGTAAACACTACGGCTTCGGCTGGTGGCCTTGCGCTTTCTCCATCTGCGGTCACGCTTACAATTTCTGCCGACATCAATGGTGCTCCATCCGCTAAAATTGGCATCCTTTTATCGCAATTTATCTCGCGTCTTCTTGTTCCAACATATTTGTCTAACCCAAGCTTTGGTCATGGGTTGGAGGTTCTTGTTTGAGTTGCCGTAGAAGGTTGTCATCAAGTCGCAGTTGAAAACCGCTTTCAAATAATTGGTGTATCCGCATTTCAGCTCTTGAGGTTTGTGTCCCTTGATATGCTGCGTTTTCCATAGCAACAGAGACCGGAATCGACCTTTTTACTCAGACCTCAAGATCGATGTTTTTTACGAGAAATGGATTGATAATCACGGTCCATTCTTTATTTGGACCATCTTGTCTTTGTTCTTTCCATTGTATTCTTTCTGCTTTGTCAACGAAGTCTATCGACTCTTTAGCTTGTGGCCTTTTAAAGCTTTTAATATCGTCTCGATGGATTCTATTCTGGGCATGTACAATGACATTTCTGTAAAAAAAATTAAGGTCATTGAGACAAAAAATACAGTTTTTTTACGAGAAGACCTTTAGCCTGTTTAGTCGATAAATATTTTGTATCTAGGTCCTTCCAGGTCTAATGCTTTTCGCGAAGATCATAACGATTTGAATGTCTATTAATACTCTAAATTAACAAAGTATTATTTGCGGCATTCGCTTAATTTTTGTCGTAGATTGAGATTGATGTTTCTCATTAGTGAATTGGTTGTTAAGTTATTGGTTGATCGTTATCAGTTATCGGAATCAGTAAAGCACTTCGCGGATGTCATACTAATATTTAAGTTTTGTTCGGTTTATACTGATATGACGTTTAAAATGTGTCGATTGTTTATCTGAGGTGTGTCTTATGTGGTTTGCTCTTATACGTGATGTTCCGTTGCTGGGTCACCACGCATCTGATGGATAAAGCAGAGTATAAGCACATCAAGTTTTAGAGGGCATTCAATTCGTTATGGTCTTCGTCACAAAGCATTAGACCTGGAAGAACCTAATTTGTAACGATTTACCAATTTTACAGGCTAAAGGCCTTCTGGTAGTAACTCTGTATTCTTTGTCTCAATGACCTCAAAAAATCTTCAAAAATGTCATTGTACATGCCAAATTAGATTCATCGAGAAGATATTTAAAGGTTTAGAAAGCCACTAGCTAGAGAATCAACAGGCTTCGTCGACAAAGCAGAAAGAATACATTGAGAACAAAGACAAGATGGTCCGGAAAAAAAGTGTCGTGATTATCAAATCATTTTCCCATAAAGAACATCAATCTTGATGTCTGAGAAAAAAGGTCGATTTCGATCTCTGTTGCTATGGGAAACGCAGCATATGAAAAAAGGGACAAAAAGCTTAAGACCTGAAATGCGGATATATCAATTATTTGAAAGCGGTTTTCAAACTGCGACTCGATGACAACCTACTACGGTACCTCTAGCAAGAATTACCAACCCATGACCAGTGCTAGGGTTAGGCAAAAATGGTGGAGACAGAAGACACGAGATAGATTGCGATAGAAGGATGGCAATTCTAGCGAATGGAGTGCCATTGATATCGGCAGAATTTGTAAGCGTGACCGCAAATGGAGGAAGCGCAAGGCCACCAGCCAAAACCGTAATGATTATCTCGCTACTAAAATTTCACAGAACTGGGTAAGAGTTTCCAAAGGTCATATTATACTCATAGTAGATTGAGTAGAAGAAGCCACGACGCCAGCAGTGTTAGTTGTGATTAAAGTAGTAGATAAGCTTTTGTATTGGTCATCTTATAAACTAGTCGCAGATATTGCGCAGCTTAATGGAGGCCAGATAATACGCAACACAAAATGCCAATCCAGCAGTTACAGCACCAGCGGGAGCTAGAAAGACTTGAATTCTCGATACAGCATGAAGACTTTTGCCACCTCCCATAAGATCGAATGCATGTTTCGATTTTGTTGGTCAAGAGCGGTAAAGACTGATCCTTCAGCACCCCCCCGGGTTTGAAGCCATTTTGAAAATACCCACGCTATCAACAGCTGTCATGAATGACGAAGTAACCAAGTTATCAAGCGATTGCACTGCTCCGCTTGACCCTTGATTTTCAACCAATCCAAAATTGAAAGCTGGCCTATGCTTGACATACGTGTTGTAATCCGTTTCAGTCAGAGCCCTAGATGTTGCATTTTGATTTGCATAGACCTGACTCGTTTGGTCTGTAGTTATGTCGATAACAACTTGAATACTATCAATGAATTGCCATGCGCCGGCCTTAAATACCAATTGATCGATTGAACAGGTTGCAGTTGAAGTGATCGAACCGGACCCGCCATTTAAAGTTTGAAGCTTGATTTGAAGCTCAATGACATCTTCTTCTATTTTACAAAAGCGTCTTGCAAAGAAATGATCAAAGAATTAAATCAGATTTGCTTATCATACTGACCAGTGTTGCCGGTTGAATCTCGAAACCAAGTCCATCTCTCATCACGGAAGAGCGTCTCAGCTGGAGCTGGTTTGACGGAGTATTCGAAAGCAGATATATCGTAAGCAGAAGACATAATTTGTGCGATTTTATAAATGTTGATTATATTTTACCTGCCGAAAATATGAAGCACCATGAGCGAAACAAGAATCATTGATTTGTCGAATACGACGGATGATCAACTCATGAAATTTGCCAATTCTCTTGGTGTCAATAACATCAAATTGATTTCAAAACAACAGCAAACACTATTGCATAAGCAATATGAGCAATTCCATGATCGGCGGTCAACACTGGGTGGCAGTCTCACACAGAGTTAAGGCTCACTTCGATCCTCTAGGTTTACGGAGACCTCGCGTGATTCCAAATGATTGTTTCTTCCGTGAAATCGGTATTCAAAATTCACGGTTTGGACTCTGTGGATAGTATACTGTTCTGTGGCTCGATACTGCAACACAATCAATTGAATTAGTTTCTCAAGCATTTCGACGATCAACTTTCTTGATATACACAAAGAAATGGATGTTGAATATATTGATACGCACGAGCCAGAGCCAATCCGCATTGATGGGTACTAGTACTTGTTATCAGCTCCTTAACCGAAGGCAGAAGTCAAAGCTACGTCACAGCTTACCCGGATGATTATAATCGCACCACTTTGAACAGCTCTCCAGCCAAGGTAAAGTTGGAAAAAGTACCTTGTTTTGCGCAGTTGCGTGCTAAGTATTAGAAGGATCATAGTTTGTGTATGATGTCACACTCTGGAGCGCTCCAGTGGAAATCGCATTATTGGACTATCGTTCGAGTGTATCTGTCGATCTCGATTTGAAGTACTTATCAGCGTAGTTTAATTTGGTGTCTATTTATCCTTTAAGTCATTGCAAAAGGATCTCTGAGTCATTTGAGTCTTTACTTTTTACCAATATCCAAGATTATATACTTATTAAAGGTCAAGTATGATGGAGACATAAATGTCATGATATTGACTAAAAAAAGGTGGGAGGAACTTTTAAAAAGTGGTGACTCGGTGACTCATGCTGATCTTATGTCTAGAGTTTCTGTAGTCGGCTAAAAGGTGGTGACTCATGGTGACTCATTCGATTAATGCCATATGTTTAAATTACACCGCTGAATTCATGTTGAACAGGCGGATGGCGTCACAGTATTTACAAGAACGTCACAGTTAGTAATTGAATATGGTAGCAGTTCATTGGTCTAGATAAATATATTGAGTTGGGCTTTTACTTATTACTCAATAGGTTAACAGTCGCAAACAACAGCCTCGCTTCACCACATCTCCAAGTCGGATGACTACTAAGCGCACCGAAGGCCTCTTAAGAGATGGTCACTACTACTATTGAACATTCAAGATGAAGATGGCCCTCGCAAGAAAAGAGTCTTCTGGGGCACAGTATGGGTGCGAAGGACGAGAACGAAATAACGGAGACGTGGCTCGTGAATGACGCCAAGGCATTGGAAAATTGTTCAAGGCGTCGAGATTCAACACCAGACCAAGATTTGGTCTACTACTCGTGCCTTGGAGGCATAAAAACGCTTCGCGTTTCTACAATCTTTCCACACTACACAACCCTGTCACGATGACACGGCGCCTTCATGAGTTAAACATGGTGGAACATCTGGACGCGTTCGATGAGCTGGTCGTGGGATTCCAGACGACGGGGGAGCCGGAGGATGAATTAATACAGCTAGTGGTTCTTCTGAGCAGATGAGACGCACCCGCCCAATCAAATAAAAGTGATACACGCAACAAAAAACACGATGAAAGTGCAGTGTTTGGGCCGACAGTACGCCAACAAGATCGAATCGAACCTATGCAGTCTGAAGAAGAAGATGAAATCCCAAATGCTTCAATGAATGAGGAGGAGTCCGACACAAATGAGTCAAATGTCGAGATGCTTCGATTACTGACCTCAGTACAATCTGAACTGACAGAGTACAGAACTCTTACACTGGATGCACAGGAAGTTCGATTGGTATTTCGTCCACAATGAGAACGTTCAAGGCGTACAGATGAACCAATGTTGTTGTTGGAGAATGGATCAGATGCCGATGAAAGTCTGGAGGGAAGCGAAGGACAACCATTCTCAAAGCGTACAAGTATTGATGAAGGCGGCCTTATCGCTGAAGCTGTTCTCGCTTACGCTGTGAGGTTTGGTGAATATTTAGACTTGCCTTTCACGTATGCGCAGGCAATGTTAAATGACGAGGCAGAACAGTGGCGACAAGCGATGGACGCCGAATTACAGTCGCATCACCAGAACAAAACATAGACACTCGTTTTACGAGAGTTGGTTGGGCGTACGAATGAATGCCGCTGGGTCTTTGCTAAGAAGCGTGACCAGAATGGATGTGTTGTGCGCTACAAAGCACGATTGGTGGCCAAAGGTTTATAGCAGAAATACGGCGTGAATTTCTTCGAGACTTACTTTCCAGTGGCCAGCATGAACTTAATTCGAGTTGTACTCGCAGTGTGTGCGATATTAGGCTACAAAATGGAGCAGCTGGACGTCGACACCGCCTGTCTCAACAGTGTACTGTCGGATCGTGTTCACATGAAAGTTCCGATTGGCGTAAAGGTAGCTCAAGATTTGCGTGTCAGCTGAACCAAGCTATATATGAATTCAAGCAAGCTGCAAGCGCTTGAAACAAGACCAACAACCACGTCTGAAAGAAGAACGATTTCAAACGCTGTGGAGCAGATCAATGCATCTACGTGAAGAAAGTGAAAGAGGATTTTGTGTACGTATGTCTTTATGCCGATGATATGATCATTGCCGCCGAGACGTGCGACGAGATTTTAGAGGTCAAGGGGATACTAAATGGTGCTTTCAAGATGAAGGATCTCGGAATGGCGAAGTTCATCTTGGGGATGAAGATCGATTACGACAAGACAGCTTCCACACTTATTATCAAGCAAACACGCTACATTAGTGACGTGGCTGAGCGATTAAGACACAAAATCGCCAAGAATGTCGACAATCCGTGTACGTCCGGTCCAAGTTGTCAACATCACAGTCACCAAGTATAGAAGCTGAGCTTTCAGAGATGCGGTCAAGACCATATAGCTCACTGATTGGATGTCCGCTATATGTAACAATTGCACTCGGCCGGACATCGCATACATCTCGACACAACCGTCTAGATTTCTCGAGAATCCGGGGCAACCACATTGGGTCGTATATTGCGATACTTAAATTCGAGAAAGGTGATTGTTGAATCTTTTTCGGATGCTGACTGGGGTAACAACACGATGACAGACAGTCTGTCTCAGGTGTGCTGGTCAACATTGGAAAAGCTCCGGTTGTGTTCAAGTCCAAGTACCAGAGAACCGTCGCACTAAGTTCCGCAGAAGCAGAGTATATGGCGCTAAGTTTGTGCACACAAGAAGTACGTTAAACGCGCGCAATGATCAAGGACATGGAGGCACGCAAATATGGGAGACATCGCTTTATTCGGGAGAACACTCAGCATGGATTACTCAAGATTGGCTACATTGATACGAAGAGTCAGCTTGCAGATATGCTAATCAAGGCGCTTGGAAGTAAGATGCTCGACTTTCTGCGAGAGGTATCCAAAATCAAGGCCAAGTCAGCAACAAAGGATACACAACATTAGCGGTGAGTGGGAGTGTACACCGTTGAATGCATGTTGAACAGGCGGATGGCGTCACAGTATTTACAAGTACGTCACAGTTAGTAATTACATATGGTAGCCGTTCATTGGTTTAGATAAATATTTTCTCTTCGTTTTTTACTTTCTGCTCAACACTTTAGTATCTCTTGGTCATTTTTTGCATATTCTATGCTGGATCCGCTCTGAAGTGAAAGATTCGTTCTACAAGGTGTATTTAATGCAACTGATTAATAAAGCTGAACAGTCTCTCGTTTGGCACATCAAGTGTTAGAGGGACACCACGAGAAAGGCACCCTTCAATTTAAAATGCTATAATCGAGTTGATGGTGGTGGGAACGTTTCCGATGTCATCATCGCTTTAAAAGGGTATCAAATTTGATGGCATTAAGTGAATGTGGGGTGAGACAGGTTAATGGTAGTCTTTTATCTGATGATGCCATCTAGCTAGTTCCCGGCTGTATCCACGCGTTTGAAAATGGACCAAACGTCAATGAATATGTCTGGAAAGCCTCCTCTTGGTACAACAACAGGCCGATTGGTTTGGGGCATTAGTGCAGCATCAAACACATCAGCTGCAGGAATTTGCGCGAATGGATTATATCCAGCGTTCCAAGGAGTTAGCGGTGGGACGGGCATTGGCACGAGAGGCAATTGCCGACGCTGACGGAAGGAATCGAGTTCATTCAATGAACGAGTATCGAGCGGAGCACTTCCAAAAATCACTGGATCCGCACCCACCACTCGATTTCTTGCACGTCGATAGAGAATGGCAACGCAGGCAAACGTTCCATTCACACGGCGGCCAAAAAACTTAAATAGAAGCACAGCTTTAAGCTGTGGAAGCAGTTCAAAGTATTGTTGGCAAGACGTTTGGGCCCTTGGAATGCTTCAGTTCGAAAACTCCACCTCGACAATCAGCCGTGGAGCAACAGGATCGTCGCCAGCTGAGGAGAATTCTGGTCGAAGAGCTGTATCGGGGCGTCGAATGACACGTCTTCCCGTAGTGGGAAACCGCATGACCATGTCTCCACCACCTGCAGCCAAAATAAAGCCAGTATTGGCGGCGTAGTTGTCTAGTTGTCCACTGACTCTAGCCACAGCACGTTCATGCGCAAGCCCCTGCACTTTCGTAATCACCAAGTCTGCTAATGTACCATTTCCGAGATATCGAGCTTCAATCAACACTGAGTGAAAACGGTTGATGGAACTCTTGAGCCATTTTTTTTACTGAAACACGAGTTGCCACGACAACTTCCACGTCTTCTTCACCATCTTTGATCCTCCTCTTGAATTCTGCAATCGCTTTTTCCACTTGTGGTGCGGTCACTTTTCCTATCATCGACTGGTAGCCTCGCTGGATTGCAACCATGTGCGGCGTCGAATGAGAACACTGCCTCGGTGCTCATTGCCTCGTCGCCGGTTCCTTTCCCACTTCTCGGGGATGGGTTTAATGATGAATGACCAAACTGTTAAATCAAGAGTGGATCGTGTGCCCCTCCTATCCTGTAAAAGGACTCGAGAGTACCTTAGACACACTTCCCGGCCGCAGGGTGTATATAGTTAATAATCGCGGTGTCTAGGCTCTTTTTTGCAAAGGAAAAGCGGACGATGTGGCATAATTCTTTCCGTTCGCTTGCGTACGCACAATGAATGAAGAATACCGGAAGTGGCAGTAGGGACGGTTGAGATCCATTTCAATGATTATGACATGCACTACGAAGACTTGTAATGACTTACTCATACACATTGCAACCGTCTTCAGTGATTTGTGGATGCTTCTCTCCATCGCGACATCACCCATCTGATGGATTGCAACAGTCAAAGCCCTCATCCAGCCAAACTTGCATATGTTGAGGCATTTTCGTGTCGTATGCATTTTCTGAATTTAAACCTTCCCCAGAAGTGGGAAAGGAAACGGCGACGAGCACCGAGGCAGTGTTCTCATTCGACGCGACACCAATGGTTGCAATCCAGCGAGGCTACCAGTAAATGATAGGAAAAGTGACCGCACCACAAGTGGAAAAAGCGATTGCAGAATTCAAGAGGAGGATCAAAGATGGTGAAGAAGACGTGAAAGTTGTCGTGGCAACTCGTATTTCAGTAAAAAAAAATGGCTCAAGAGTTCCATCAACCGTTTTCACTCAGTGTTTACTGAAGCTTGATATCTCGGAAATGAAACATTAGTAGCCTTGATGATCACGAAAGTGCGAGGGCTTGCGCATGAACGCGCTGTGGCTAGTGTCATTGGACAACTGTTCAACTCCGCCGTCAATACTGGCTTTATCTTGGCTGCAGGTGGTGGAGACATGGATATGCGGTTTCCCACTACGGGAACACGTGTCATTCGACGTCCCGATACAGCTCTTGAACCACTATTCTCCTCAGCTGGCGACGATCCTGTTGCTCCACGGCTGATTGTCGAGGTGATATTTTAGAACCGAAGCATTCCAAGGGACCAAACATCGTGCCGAGAACATTTTAAATTGCTTCTACAACTTAACGCTGTGCTTCTTTTCGAGTCTTTTGGCCGCCGTGTGAACGGAACGTTTGCCTGCGTTGCCATTCTCTATCGACGGGCAAGAAATCGAGTGGTGAGTGATCAAGTGAGTTTTGGAAGTGCTCCGCTTGATACTCAAACATTGAATGAACTCGATTCCTTCCGTCAGCGTCGACAATTGCCTCTCGTGCCAATGCCCGTCCCACTGCTAACTCCTTGGAACGCTGGAAACAATCCGTTCGTGCAGATTCCTGCAGCTGATGTGTTTGATGCTGCACTAATGCCCCAAACCAATCGGCCTGTTGTTGCACCACGAGGAGGCTTTCCAGACATATTCATTGACGTTTGATCCATTTTCACACTCGTTGATACAGCCTGGAACTAGCTAGGTGGTACTCAACTTTATCGTTCAAATGCATTCAAGACACCTTGGAGAACGAGCCGCTCCGATGACAAAGCAACGGAGCACCCCATATGAGAGCAAAACACACTAGACACACCTCAGATTACACATCGACACATTCTGAACGTCATATCAGTATAAACCGACCAAAAATATCAGCAGATAGCGAATGAAGTTAGCATCTATAGTATGACATTTGCGATGTGCTTGACTGAATCCGATACTGATAATATCAAGCATTAGGTCAACAACCAATTCACCTGTGAGAAACATCTAGTTATGCGATCGATCTATGACAAATATTAAGCGAATGCCGCAATTATCACTATTTTTATGTAGAGTATTGATAGACATTCAAATCGTTATGGTCTTCGTCACAAAGCATTAGACCTGGAAGAACCTAATTTGTAACGATTTACCAATTATACAGGCTAAAGGCCTTCTGGTAGTAACTCTGTATTCTTTGTCTCAATGACCTCAAAAAATCTACAAAAATGTCATTGTACATGCCCAAAATTAGATTCATCGAGAAGATACTTAAAGGTTTAGAAAGCCACTAGCTAGAGAATCAACAGGCTTCGTCGACAAAGCAGAAAGAATACATTGAGAACAAAGACAAGACGGTCCGGAAAAAAAGTGTCGTGATTATCAAATCCTTTTCCCATAAAGAACATCAATCTTGATGTCTGAGAAAAAAGGTCGATTCCGATCTCTGTTGCTATGGGAAACGCTAGCATATGAAAAAAGGGACAAAAAGCTTAAGACCTGAAATGCGGATATATCAATTATTTGAAAGCGGTTTTCAAACTGCGACTCGATGACAACCTACTACGGTAACTCTAGCAAGAATTACCAACCCATGACCAGTGCTAGGGTTAGGCAAAAATGGTGGAGACAGAAGACACGAGATAGATTGCGATAGAAGGATGGCAATTCTAGCGAATGGAGTGCCATTGATATCGGCAGAATTTGTAAGCGTGACCGCAAATGGAGGAAGCGCAAGGCCACCAGCCAAAACCGTAATGATTATCTCGCTACTAAAATTTCACAGAACTGGGTAAGAGTTTCCAAAGGTCATATTATACTCATAGTAGATTGAGTAGAAGAAGCCACGACGCCAGCAGTGTTAGTTGTGATTAAAGTAGTAGATAAGCTTTTGTATTGGTCATCTTATAAACTAGTCGCAGATATTGCGCAGCTTAATGGAGGCCAGATAATACGCAACACGAAATGCCAATCCAGCAGTTACAGCACCAGCGGGAGCTAGAAAGACTTGAATTCTCGATACAGCATGAAGACTTTTGCCACCTCCCATAAGATCGAATGCATTTTCGAGTTTTGTTGGTCAAGAGCGGTAAAGACTGATCCTTCAGCACCCCCCCGGGTTTGAAGCCATTTTGAAAATACCCACGCTATCAACAGCTGTCATGAATGACGAAGTAACCAAGTTATCAAGCGATTGCACTGCTCCGCTTGACCCTTGATTTTCAACCAATCCAAAATTGAAAGCTGGCCTATGCTTGACATACGTGTTGTAATCCGTTTCAGTCAGAGCCCTAGATGTTGCATTTTGATTTGCATAGACCTGATTCGTTTGGTCTGTAGTTATGTCGATAACAACTTGAATACTATCAATGAATTGCCATGCGCCGGCCTTAAATACCAATTGATCGATTGAACAGGTTGCAGTTGAAGTGATCGAACCGGACCCGCCATTTAAAGTTTGAAGCTTGATTTGAAGCTCAATGACATCTTCTTCTATTTTACAAAAGCGTCTTGCAAAGAAATGATTAAAGAATTAAATCAGATTTGCTTATCATACTGACCAGTGTTGCCGGTTGAATCTCGAAACCAAGTCCATCTTTCATCACGGAAGAGCGTCTCAGCTGGAGCTGGTTTGACGGATTATTCGAAAGCAGATATATCGTAAGCAGAAGACATAATTTGTGCGATTTTATAAATGTTGATTATATTTTACCTGCCGAAAATATGAAGCACCATGAGCGAAAGAATCATTGATTTGTCGAATACGACGGATGATCAACTCATGAAATTTGCCAATTCTCTTAGTGTCAATAACATCAAATTGATATCAAAACAACAGCAAACACTATTGCATAAGCAATATGAGCAATTCCATGATCGGCGGTCAACACTGGGTGGCAGTCTCACACAGAGTTAAGGCTCACTTCGATCCTCTAGGTTTACGGAGACCTCGCGTGATTCCAAATGATTGTTTCTTCCGTGAAATCGGTATTCAAAATTCACGGTTTGGACTCTGTGGATAGTATACTGTTCTGTGGCTCGATTCTGCAACACAATCAATTGAATTAGTTCTTCAAGCATTTCAACGATCAACTTTCTTGATATACACAAAGAAATGGATGTTGAATATTGATACGCACGAGCCAGAGCCAATCCGCATTGATGGGTACTAGTACTTGTTATCAGCTCCTTAACCGAAGGCAGAAGTCAAAGCTACGTCACAGCTTACCCGGATGATTATAATCGCACCACTTTGAACAGCTCTCCAGCCAAGGTAAAGTTGGAAAAAGTACCTTGTTTTGCGCAGTTGCGTGCTAAGTATTAGAAGGATCATAGTTTGTGTATGATGTCACACTCTGGAGCGCTCCAGTGGAAATCGCATTATTGGACTATCGTTCGAGTGTATCTGTCGATCTCGATTTGAAGTACTTATCAGCGTAGTTTAATTTGGTGTCTATTTATCCTTTAAGTCATTGCAAAAGGATCTCTGAGTCATTTGAGTCTTTACTTTTTACCAATATCCAAGATTATATACTTATTAAAGGTCAAGTATGATGGAGACATAAATGTCATGATATTGACTAAAAAAAGGTGGGAGGAACTTTTAAAAAGTGGTGACTCGGTGACTCATGCTGATCTTATGTCTAGAGTTTCTGTAGTCGGCTAAAAGGTGGTGACTCATGGTGACTCATTCGATTAATGCCATATGTTTAAATTACACCGCTGAATTCATGTTGAAAAGGCGGATGGCGTCACAGTATTTACAAGAACGTCACAGTTAGTAATTGAATATGGTAGCAGTTCATTGGTCTAGATAAATATATTGAGTTGGGCTTTTACTTATTACTCAATAGGTTAACAGTCGCAAACAACAGCCTCGCTTCACCACATCTCCAAGTCGGATGACTACTAAGCGCACCGAAGGCCTCTTAGAGATGGTCACTACTACTATTGAACATTCAAGATGAAGATGGCCCTCGCAAGAAAAGAGTCTTCTGGGCACATTATGGGTGCGAAGGACGAGAACGAAATAATGGAGACGTGGCTCGTGAATGACGCCAAGGCATTGGGAAACATTGTTCAAGGCGTCGAGATTCAACACCAGACCAAGATTTGGTCTACTACTCGTGCCTTGGAGGCATAAAAACGCTTCGCGTTTCTACAATCGTTCCACACTACACAACCCTGTCACGATGACACGGCGCCTTCATGAGTTAAACATGGTGGAACATCTGGACGCGTTCGATGAGCTGGTCGTGGGATTCCAGACGACGGGGGAGCCGGAGGATGAATTAATACAGCTAGTGGTTCTTCTGAGCAGATGAGACGCACCCGCCCAATCAAATAAAAATGATACACGTAACAAAAAACACGATGAAAGTGCAGTGTTTGGGCCGACAGTACGCCAACAAGATCGAATCGAACCTATGCAGTCTGAAGAAGAAGATGAAATCCCAAATGCTTCAATGAATGAGGAGGAGTCCGACACAAATGAGTCAAATGTCGAGATGCTTCGATCACTGACCTCAGTACAATCTGAACTGACAGAGTACAGAACTCTTACACTGGATGCACAGGAAGTTCGATTGGTATTTCGTCCACAATGAGAACGTTCAAGGCGTACAGATGAACCAATGTTGTTGTTGGAGAATGGATCAGATGCCGATGAAAGTCTGGAGGGAAGCGAAGGACAACCATTCTCAAAGCGTACAAGTATTGATGAAGGCGGCCTTATCGCTGAAGCTGTTCTCGCTTACGCTGTGAGGTTTGGTGAATATTTAGACTTGCCTTTCACGTATGCGCAGGCAATGTTAAATGACGAGGCAGAACAGTGGCGACAAGCGATGGACGCCGAATTACAGTCGCATCACCAGAACAAAATTATAGACACTCGTTTTACAAGAGTTGGTTGGGCGTACGAATGAATGCCGCTGGGTCTTTGCTAAGAAGCGTGACCAGAATGGATGTGTTGTGCGCTACAAAGCACGATTGGTGGCCAAAGGTTTATAGCAGAAATACGGCGTGAATTTCTTCGAGACTTACTTTCCAGTGGCCAGCATGAACTTAATTCGAGTTGTACTCGCAGTGTGTGCGATATTAGGCTACAAAATGGAGCAGCTGGACGTCGACACCGCCTGTCTCAACAGTGTACTGTCGGATCGTGTTCACATGAAAGTTCCGATTGGCGTAAAGGTAGCTCAAGATTTGCGTGTCAGCTGAACCAAGCTATATATGAATTCAAGCAAGCTGCAAGCGCTTGAAACAAGACCAACAACCACGTCTGAAAGAAGAACGATTTCAAACGCTGTGGAGCAGATCAATGCATCTACGTGAAGAAAGTGAAAGAGGATTTTGTGTACGTATGTCTTTATGCCGATGATATGATCATTGCCGCCGAGACGTGCGACGAGATTTTAGAGGTCAAGGGGATACTAAATGGTGCTTTCAAGATGAAGGATCTCGGAATGGCGAAGTTCATCTTGGGCATGAAGATCGATTACGACAAGACAGCTTCCACACTTATTATCAAGCAAACACGCTACATTAGTGACGTGGCTGAGCGATTAAGACACAAAATCGCCAAGAATGTCGACAATCCGTGTACGTCCGGTCCAAGTTGTCAACATCACAGTCACCAAGTATAGAAGCTGAGCTTTCAGAGATGCGGTCAAGACCATATAGCTCACTGATTGGATGTCCGCTATATGTAACAATTGCACTCGGCCGGACATCGCATACATCTCGACACAACCGTCTAGATTTCTCGAGAATCCGGAGCAACCACATTGGGTCGTATATTGCGATACTTAAATTCGAGAAAGGTGATTGTTGAAGCTTTTTCGGATGCTGAATGGGGTAACAACACGATGACAGACAGTCTGTCTCAGGTGTGCTGGTCAACATTGGAAAAGCTCCGGTTGTGTTCAAGTCCAAGTACCAGAGAACCGTCGCACTAAGTTCCGCAGAAGCAGAGTATATGGCGCTAAGTTTGTGCACACAAGAAGTACGTTAAACGCGCGCAATGATCAAGGACATGGAGGCACGCAAATATGGGAGACATCGCTTTATTCGGGAGAACACTCAGCATGGATTACTCAAGATTGGCTACATTGATACGAAGAGTCAGCTTGCAGATATGCTAATCAAGGCGCTTGGAAGTAAGATGCTCGACTTTCTGCGAGAGGTATCCAAAATCAAGGCCAAGTCAGCAACAAAGGATACACAACATTAGCGGTGAGTGGGAGTGTACACCGTTGAATGCATGTTGAACAGGCGGATGGCGTCACAGTATTTACAAGTACGTCACAGTTAGTAATTACATATGGTAGCCGTTCATTGGTTTAGATAAATATTTTCTCTTCGTTTTTTACTTTCTGCTCAACACTTTAGTATCTCTTGGTCATTTTTTGCATATTCTATGCTGGATCCGCTCTGAAGTGAAAGATTCGTTCTACAAGGTGTATTTAATGCAACTGATTAATAAAGCTGAACAGTCTCTCGTTTGGCACATCAAGTGTTAGAGGGACACCACGAGAAAGGCACCCTTCAATTTAAAATGCTATAATCGAGTTGATGGTGGTGGGAACGTTTCCGATGTCATCATCGCTTTAAAAGGGTATCAAATTTGATGGCATTAAGTGAATGTGGGGTGAGACAGGTTAATGGTAGTCTTTTATCTGATGATGCCATCTAGCTAGTTCCCGGCTGTATCCACGCGTTTGAAAATGGACCAAACGTCAATGAATATGTCTGGAAAGCCTCCTCTTGGTACAACAACAGGCCGATTGGTTTGGAGCATTAGTGCAGCATCAGACACATCAGCTGCAGGAATTTGCGCGAATGGATTATGTCCAGCGTTCCAAGGAGTTAGCGGTGGGACGGGCATTGGCACGAGAGGCAATTGCCGACGCTGACGGAAGGAATCGAGTTCATTCAATGTTTGAGTATCCAGCGGAGCACTTCCAAAACTCATTTGATCCGCAACCACCACTCGGTTTCTTGCCCGTCGATAGAGAATGGCAACGCAGGCAAACGTTCCATTCACACGGCGGCCAAAAAACTTAAATAGAAGCACAGCTTTAAGCTGTGGAAGCAGTTCAAAGTATTGTTGGCAAGACGTTTGGGCCCTTGGAATGCTTCAGTTCGAAAACTCCACCTCGACAATCAGCCGTGGAGCAACAGGATCGTCGCCAGCTGAGGAGAATTCTGGTCGAAGAGCTGTATCGGGGCGTCGAATGACACGTCTTCCCGTAGTGGGAAACCGCATGACCATGTCTCCACCACCTGCAGCCAAAATAAAGCCAGTATTGGCGGCGTAGTTGTCTAGTTGTCCACTGACTCTAGCCACAGCACGTTCATGCGCAAGCCCCTGCACTTTCGTAATCACCAAGTCTGCTAATGTACCATTTCCGAGATATCGAGCTTCAATCAACACTGAGTGAAAACGGTTGATGGAACTCTTGAGCCATTTTTTTACTGAAACACGAGTTGCCACGACAACTTCCACGTCTTCTTCACCATCTTTGATCCTCCTCTTGAATTCTGCAATCGCTTTTTCCACTTGTGGTGCGGTCACTTTTCCTATCATCGACTGGTAGCCTCGCTGGATTGCAACCATGTGCGGCGTCGAATGAGAACACTGCCTCGGGTCTCATTGCCTCGTCGCCGATTCCTTTCCCACTTCTCGGGGATGGGTTTAATGATGAATGACCAAACTGTTAAATCAAGAGTGGATCGTGTGCCCCTCCTATCCTGTAAAAGGACTCGAGAGTATTCCTAGACACACTTCCCGGCCGCAGGGTGTATATAGTTAATAATCGCGGTGTCTAGGCTCTTTTTTGCGAAGGAAAAGCGGACGATGTGGCATAATTCTTTCCGTTCGCTTGCGTACGCACAATGAATGAAGAATACCGGAAGTGGCAGTAGGGACGGTTGAGATCCATTTCAATGATTATGACATGCACTACGAAGACTTGTAATGACTTACTCATACACATTGCAACCGTCTTCAGTGATTTGTGGATGCTTCTCTCCATCGCGACATCACCCATCTGATGGATTGCAACAGTCAAAGCCCTCATCCAGCCAAACTTGCATATGTTGAGGCATTTTCGTGTCGTATGCATTTTCTGAATTTAAACCTTCCCCAGAAGTGGGAAAGGAAACGGCGACGAGCACCGAGGCAGTGTTCTCATTCGACGCGACACCAATGGTTGCAATCCAGCGAGGCTACCAGTAAATGATAGGAAAAGTGACCGCACCACAAGTGGCAAAAGCGATTGCAGAATTCAAGAGGAGGATCAAAGATGGTGAAGAAGACGTGAAAGTTGTCGTGGCAACTCGTGTTTCAGTAAAAAAAAATGGCTCAAGAGTTCCATCAACCGTTTTCACTCAGTGTTTACTGAAGCTCGATATCTCGGAAATGAAACATTAGTAGCCTTGATGATCACGAAAGTGCGAGGGCTTGCGCATGAACGCGCTGTGGCTAGTGTCATTGGACAACTGTTCAACTCCGCCGTCAATACTGGCTTTATCTTGGCTGCAGGTGGTGGAGACATGGATATGCGGTTTCCCACTACGGGAACACGTGTCATTCGACGTCCCGATACAGCTCTTGAACCACTATTCTCCTCAGCTGGCGACGATCCTGTTGCTCCACGGCTGATTGTCGAGGTGATATTTTAGAACCGAAGCATTCCAAGGGACCAAACATCGTGCCGAGAACATTTTAAATTGCTTCTACAACTTAACGCTGTGCTTCTTTTCGAGTCTTTTGGCCGCCGTGTGAACGGAACGTTTGCCTGCGTTGCCATTCTCTATCGACGGGCAAGAAATCGAGTGGTGAGTGCGGATCCAGTGATTTTTGGAAGTGCTCCGCTCGATACTCGTACATTGAATGAACTCGATTCCTTCCGTCAGCGTCGACAATTGCCTCTCGTGACAATGCCCGTCCCACTGCTAACTCCTTGGAACGCTGGAAACAATCCGTTCGTGCAGATTCCTGCAGCTGATGTGTTTGATGCTGCACTAATGCCCCAAACCAATCGGCCTGTTGTTGCACCACGAGGAGGCTTTCCAGACATATTCATTGACGTTTGATCCATTTTCACACTCGTTGATACAGCCTGGAACTAGCTAGGTGGTACTCAACTTTATCGTTCAAATGCATTCAAGACACCTTGGAGAACGAGCCGCTCCGATGACAAAGCAACGGAGCACCCCATATGAGAGCAAAACACACTAGACACACCTCAGATTACACATCGACACATTCTGAACGTCATATCAGTATAAACCGACCAAAAATATCAGCAGATAGCGAATGAAGTATAAACCGACCAAAAATATCAGCAGATAGCGAATGAAGTTAGCATCTATAGTATGACATTTGCGATGTGCTTGACTGAATCCGATAACTGATAATAATCAAGCATTAGGTCAACAACCAATTCACCTGTGAGAAACATCTAGTTATGCGATCGATCTATGACAAATATGAAGCGAATGCCGCAAATATCACTATTTTAATGTAGAGTATTGATAGACATTCAAATCGTTATGGTCTTCGTCACAAAGCATTAGACCTGGAAGAACCTAATTATAAACGATTTACCAATTATACAGGCTAAAGGCCTTCTGGTAGTAACTCTGTATTCTTTGTCTCAATGACCTAAAAAAATCTTCAAAAATGTCATTGTACATGCCAAATTAGATTCATCGAGAAGATATTTAAAGGTTTAGAAAGCCACTAGCTAGAGAATCAACAGGCTTCGTCGACAAAGCAGAAAGAATACATTGAGAACAAAGACAAGATGGTCCGGAAAAAAAGTGTCGTGATTATCAAATCCTTTTCCCATAAAGAACATCAATCTTGATGTCTGAGAAAAAAGGTCGATTTCGATCTCTGTTGCTATGGGAAACGCAGCATATGAAAAAAGGGACAAAAAGCTTAAGACCTGAAATGCGGATATATCAATTATTTGAAAGCGGTTTTCAAACTGCGACTCGATGACAACCTACTACGGTAACTCTAGCAAGAATTACCAACCCATGACCAGTGCTAGGGTTAGGCAAATATGGTGGAGACAGAAGACACGAGGTAGATTGCGATTGAAGGATGGCAATTCTAGCGAATGGAGTACCATTGATATCGGCAGAATTTGTAAGCGTAACCGCAAATGGAGGAAGCGCAAGGCCACCAGCCAAAACCGTAATGATTATCTCGCTACTAAAATTTCACAGAACTGGGTAAGAGTTTCCAAAGGTCATATTATACTCATAGTAGATTGAGTAGAAGAAGCCACGACGCCAGCAGTGTTAGTTGTGATTAAAGTAGTAGATAAGCTTTTGTATTGGTCATCTTATAAACTAGTCGCAGATATTGCGCAGCTTAATGGAGGCCAGATAATACGCAACACGAAATGCCAATCCAGCAGTTACAGCACCGGCGGGAGCTAGAAAGACTTGAATTCTCGATACAGCATGAAGACTTTTGCCACCTCTTATAAGTTCGAATGCATTTTTCGAGTTTTGTTGGTCAAGAGCGGTAAAGACTGATCCTTCAGCACCCCCCCCGGGTTTGAAGCCATTTTGAAAATACCCACGCTATCAACAGCTGTCATGAATGACGAAGTAACCAAGTTATCAAGCGATTGCACTGCTCCGCTTGACCCTTGATTTTCAACCAATCCAAAATTGAAAGCTGGCCTATGCTTGACAGACGTGTTGTAATCCGTTTCAGTCAGAGCCCTAGATGTTGCATTTTGATTTGCATAGACCTGATTCGTTTGGTCTGTAGTTATGTCGATAACAACTTGAATACTATCAATGAATTGCCATGCGCCGGCCTTAAATACCAATTGATCGATTGAACAGGTTGCAGTTGAAGTGATCGAACCGGACCCGCCATTTAAAATTATAGGCTTGATTTGAAGCTCAATGACATCTTCTTCTATTTTACAGAAGCGTCTTGCAAAGAAATGATTAAAGAATTAAATCGGATTTGCTTATCATACTGACCAGTGTTGCCGGTTGAATCTCGAAACCAAGTCCATCTCTCATCACGGAAGAGCGTCTCAGCTGGAGCTGGTTTGACGGAGTATTCGAAAGCAGATATATCGTAAGCAGAAGACATAATTTGTGCGATTATATAAATGTTGATTACATTATATCTGCCGAAAATATGAAGCACCATGAGCGAAACAAGAATCATTGATTTGTCGAATACGACGGATGATCAACTCATAAAATTTGCCAATTCTCTTGGTGTCAATAACATCAAATTGATTTCAAAACAACAGCAAACACTACTGCATAAGCAATATGAGCAATTCCATGATCGGCGGTCAACACTGGGTGGCAGTCTCACACAGAGTTAAGACTCACTTCGATCCTCTAGGTTTACGGAGACCTCGCGTGATTCCAAATGATTGTTTCTTCCGTGAAATCGGTATTCAAAATTCACGGTTTGGACTCTGTGGATAGTATACTGTTCTGTGGCTCGATTCTGCAACACAATCAATTGAATTAATTTTTCAAGCATTTCGACGATCAACTTTCTTGATATGCACAAAGAAATGGATGTTGAATGTATTGATACGCACGAGCCAGAGCCAATCCGCATTGATGGGTACTACTACTTATTATCAGCTCCTTAACCGAAGGCAGAAGTCAAAGCTACGTCACAGCTTACCCGGATGATTATAATCGCACCACTTTGAACAGCTCTCCAGCCAATGTAAAGTTGGAAAAAGTACCTTCTTTTGCGCAGTTGCGTGCTAAGTATTAGAAGGATCATAGTTTGTCTATGATGTCACACTCTGGAGCGCTCCAGTGGAAATCGCATTATTGGACTATCGTTCGAGTGTATCTGTTGATCTCGATTTGAAGTACTTATCAGCGTAGTTTGATTTGGTGTCTATTTATCCTTTAAGTCATTGCAAAAGGATCTCTGAAACATTTGAGTCTTCATTTTTTACCAATATCCAAGATCATATACTTATCAAAGGTCAAGTATGATGGAGACATAAATGTCATGATATTGACTAAAAAGAAGTGGGAGGAACTTTAAAAAGTGGGGACTCGGTGACTCATGCTGATCTTATGTCTAGAGTTTCTGTAGTCGGCTAAAAAATGGTGACTCATGGTGACTTATTCAAGATTTTGTGCCTTCAGTATATCGTGGCCATTCTTTGTGAACACCGATTTTATTTTATGCAGGTTGCGCCTGAAAGTGGGAGGTTCGTTCTCCAAGGTGTATTAAATGCAATTGATCACTAAAGCAGAGTAGTCTCTTGTTGGGCATATCAAGTTTCAGAGGAATTCCACGAGAAAGGCACCTCCCAGTACAAAATTCTCTACTTGAGTTGGTGGTGGTGAGAATGAATTCGATGTTCTCATCGCTTTAAAAAAGAATCAAATTTGATAAGATTTATAGAATGTGGGGTGAGACAGGTCAATGCTACTCTTTTTCTGATGATGCCATCTAGCTAGTTTCAGGCTGTATCCACGAGTCTGAAAATCGACCAAACGTCAATGAAAATGTCTGGAAAGCCTCCTCGTGGTGCAACAACAAACTGATTGGTTCGGGGCATAAGTGCGGCATCAAACACATCAGCTGCAGGAATTTGCACGAACGCATAATTTCTAGCGCTCTGAGGAGTTTGCAGTGGGACGGGCATTGGCACGAGAGGCAATTGTCGACGCTGACGGAAGGAATCGAGTTCATTCAATGTTTGAGTATCAAGCGGAGCACTTCCAAAACTCACTTGATCCGCAACCACCACTCGGTTCCTTGCCCGTCGATAAAGAACGGCAACAGAAGAAAACGTTCCATTCACACGGCGGCCAAAAAACTTGAAAATAAGCACAGCGTCCAGCTGTGGAAGCAGTTCAAAGTATTGTCGGCAAAACGTTTGGGCCCTTGAATGCTTCGGTTCGAAAATTCCACCTCGACAATCAGCCGTGGAGCAACAGGATCGTCGCCAGCTAAGGAGAATTGTGGTCCAAGAGCTGTATCGGGGCGTCGAATGACACGTCTCCCTGTCGTAAGAAATCGCATATCCATGTCTCCACCACCTGCAGCCAAAATAACGCCAGTTTTGACGGCGTAGTTTCCTTTTTATCGACAAATTTCGGCCACAGCGCATTCATGCGCACGCCCCCGCACTTTCGTGATCACCAAATCTGCTAGTCTTTCATTACCAAGATATCGAGCTTCAATAAATACTGAGTGAAAACGGTTAATGAAACTCTTGAGCCATTTTTGACTGAAACACGAGTTGCCACGACAACTTTCACGTCTTCTTCACCATCTCTGATCCTCCTCTTGAATTCTGCAATCGCTTTTTCCAGTTGTGGTGCGGTCAATTTCCTATCATTGACTGGTAGCCTCGCTGGATTGCAACCATTGGAGCGGCGTCAAACAAGAACACTGCCTTCGGTGCTCGTCGCTGTTTCCTTTCCCACTTCTAAGGGTGGGTTAAGTGATGAGTGACCAAACAATCAAGTCAAGAGTGGATCCTTTGCCCCCTAGATACACTTCCTGACCGCGATGATGTATATAGTTAATCATCGCGGTGTCTAGGGGTAGGCTCGATGCTCTTTTATGCAAAGGAAAAGCGGACGATGTGGCGTAAATCCTTTCGTTCGCTCGCGCACGCACAAGAAATGAAGAATATCGGAAGTGGCAGTAGAGACGGTTGAGATCCATTTAAATGATTATGGCATGCACTACGAAGACTCGAGATGGCTTACTCATGCAGATTGCTATCGTCTTCAGCGATTTGTGGATGCCTACTTCCATCGCGACATGAACTCTTGTAATTCCTCTGTCAGCTGGTTGATCGGTCTGACATTCAACTCATGCCACTCCATCCTTTACACTTTTTTTTGCCACTGAACTTTTAATATAAAGAAGAGCGATAGTTAAGATGACCACGCTGGTGGAATCGTAAGTGTATGACACGACTGAGAGCCACCGCACAGCTGCTGGTCTGGACAAGTCAGAAAACACATGCCTTGGTGATAGTCCACGTGCGATAACTACAATGCGATAAACATGCCTTCTACACATTCCACATATTTCTCGCCGCGAGGCTCCCTCCCACCTTTTAGCAAAGGAAAATTCGCAATTGCAACCGCAACGCTGGCACGATTCTTTTTCCGCACATCAACAAGCATGTGACACACAATTTCGTAAAAAAAACTCTCGTCGCTCGCGTTGAAGTAATTCTTCAAAGACCACGTTAATCTCAACAAAACTTTATTCTTCAAATCTTGTTTCGATATCCTCTAGTATCGCCGCCCTCTGAAGCTAAACAATATTGTCGTTCACGTCCTGCATCCAGCCACCATTTCGTTCGCCGCTCGACTGGGCGAGATAGACAGTCAGCTTGTCCGCCGAAAACCCATACTGCGCTTCCTTCGTGATCATATTTTTCGAGATTACAATCATTTGCTGATTGCCAAACTTAACGTTGATGACACGTTCCTCACCGACAACCGCGTAGAACAGCATCACCATGATTCTTCACGATCGAAAGCCCGGCATATCGTTCTTTTCAAATGTGCGCAGCACACAAATACCCTTTCAAATCCGATGATGGCTTTGACGTTATTCCCGCCATTAATCCAAGAGTTGTAATAACTAGACGAGTGGTGTCCCTCTAAAACTTGATGTGCCAATGGAGAAGGTACTCTGCTTAATCGATCAGATGCATTTAAGACACCTTGGAGAACGAGCCGCTCCGATGGCACAGCAGCGGAGCACCCATATAAGAGCAAAACACACTAGACACCTCAGAACACACATCAACAAGTTCTAAACGTCATATCAGTATAAACCGAACAAAACTTAAATATTAGTATGACATTCGCGATGTGCTTTACTGAATCCAACAACTGATAATAATCAACCAATTACTTAACAACCAATTCACCAATAGGAAACATCAAGATCAATCTATGACAAATATTAAGCGAATGCCGCAAATATTAATTTGTAAATGTAGAGTATTGATAGACATTCAAATCATTATGGTCTTCGTGAAAAAGCATTAGACCTGGTAAGACTCAGATACAAAAGAGTTTATGACTACACAGGCTAGAGGTCTTCTCGTAGTAAATCAATATTCTTTGTCTCAATGACCCTTAAAATGTCTACGGAAATGTCATTGTACATGCCCAGAATCGAATCCATCGAGACGATATTTAAAGCTTAAGAAAGCCACTAGCTAAAGAGTCAGCAGGCTCCGTTTACAAAGCAGAAAGAATACAATGAAAAAAACAAAGACAAGATGATCCGAATAAAGAACGGATCGTGATTATCAAATCCATTTCTCGTAAAAAACATCGATCTTGAGGTCTGAGAAAAAAGGTTGATTCCGATCTCTGTTGCCATAGGAAACGCACCATATGAAAAAAGGGACAAAAATCTCTCGATTTGAAATTCGGATCTATCAATAATTTGAGAGTGGTTATAAACTGCGCCTTGATGATCTCCTACTACGGCAACTCTAGCAAAAACCACCAACCCAAGACGAGTTCTTAGGTTAGGTAGATATGTTGGAACAAGAAGGCGCGAGATGTATCGCGATAAAAGGATGTCAACTCTAGCGGATGGAGTACCATTAATATCGGAAGAAATTGTGAGCGTGACCGCAGATGGAGGAAGCGCGAGGCCACCAGCTAAATCCGTAGTGATTACACGGCTGCTCAAATTCCACAGAAGTGGGTAAGTGTTTCCGAAGGTCATATTTTGCTCAAAGCAGTAATAGTAGAAGAAGCCACGACGCCAGCAGTGCCAGTTGCGTTTGCAGTAGTAGATAAGCTTTTGTTTTGGTCATTTCATAAACTAGTCACAGATATCGCGCAGCTTAAGGAAGGCCAGATAAAATGCGACGTAGAATGCCAATCCAGCAGAAACGGCACCGGCGGGAGTTGATTAGACTTAAGTTCTCGATACAGCATGAAGATTTTTGCCACCTCCCATAGCGTCAAATGAATGCGTCGAGTTTTGTTGGTCAAGAGCGGTATAGTGTTATCATTCATCACCTCCCCGGTTTGGAGCCAATTCGAAAATACCCACGCTATTAACAGCTGTCATAAACGACGAAGTAGCCAAGTAATCAAGCGATTGCGCTGCTCCACTTAACCCTTAAATCGTTGAAGTCGGATTTTCTCCCATGTACAAGTTGGCCTATACTTGACATACATTTTCTAATTCGCTTTTGGTCAGAGCCTCAGATTTCGTTTTTACGTTTGCATGGACCTGATTCGTTTGGAGTAGAGTTGTGTCAATAAAAACTTGAATACTATCAAGGAATTGCCGCTCGTCGGCCTTAGGTAGCAATTGATCAATTGTACAGGTTGCAGTCGAAGGGATCGAATCGGACCCGCCATTTAGAACTTGAAGCTTGATTGGAAGATCGATAACAGCTACTTCCATTTTACAAAAGTGTCTTGCGAAAAAAAATTGTGGAAGAAATGAAGTAGATTTGCCCAGCATACTGACCAGTGTTGCTGGTTAAATCTCGAATCCAAGTTTATTTCTCATCACGTAGGAGCGTCTTAGCTGGAGCTGGTTTGACGGAGTGTTCAAAAGCAGATCTATCGAAAGCAGAAGACATAGTTTGTGCGATTATAATGATGGTGATAATATTATACTTGCCTAAAATATGAAGCACCATAAGCGAAACAAGAATTATTGATTTGTCGAATACAACGAATTGTCAGCTCATGTAATTGACCAATTTCTCTGGTGTCGATAAACATCAAATTAGAATTTAGACGACAGCAAAAATTATTGCATAATTAATATGAGCAATTCCATGATTGGCGGTCAGTCTCAAACAGAGATAAGGCTTGCTTAGATCTTCTAGGATTACAAGAGTTCGTGTTATTTCAAATGATTGTTTCTACCGCGAAATCGGTATTCAAAAGCCGCGGTTCGGACTCTGTAGATTGTATAGTATTATGTGGCTCTATTATACAATACAATCAATTAGACTAGTACTTCAGCATTTCAACGATCAACTTCCTTGAGATACACACAGCAATGAATGTTGATTATATTGATACGCACGAGTCAGAACCAATTCGCATTGATGGGTACTGCTACTTGTTGTCAGCTCCTTAAGCGAAGGCAGAAGTTAAAGTTACGTCACAGCCTACCAGGGGTGTATTATAATCGCACCATTTTGAACAGTTTTCCAGCCAAGATATGTTTGGTGAAAATATCTTTACTGGTGCAGTTGCGTGTGAACACTCTGGAACGCTCCAGTGGTCATCACATGATCGGATTATCGTTCAAGTGTAATTGTCGATGTCAATTTGGAGTAAGTATTTTCTGAGTCACCACTATGGTGACTTATCAGCGTAATTAAATTTGGTGTCTATTCATCCTCTAAGTCATTGTAAATGGATCTCTGACCGATTTGAGCCTTCACTTTAAAGCAATATCCAAGATTATATACTTATTAAAGGTCAAGTATGATGGAGACATAAATGTCATGATATTGACTAAAAAAAGGTGGGAGGAAGTTTCAAAAAGTGGTGACTCGAGGACTCATGCTAATCTTTTGTCTAGAGTTACATTTGTCGGCTTAAAGGTGGTGGTGACTCATGGTGACTCATTCGATTTTTGATGCCATATGTTTTAATTACACCGCTGAATTCATGTTGAACAGGCGGATGGCGTCACAAAATTTACAAGAACGTCACAGTTAGTAATTGAATATGGTAGCAGTTCATTGGTCTAGATAAATATATTCACTTGGGCTTTTACTTTCTACTCAATAGGCTAACAGTCGCAAACAACAGCCTCGCTTCACCACACCTCCACGGCGGATGGCTACTAAGCGCACCGAAGGCCTCTTAGGAGATGGTTACTACTACTATTGAACATTCAAGATGAAGATGGCCCTCGCAAGAAAAGAGTCTTCTGGGGCACATTAAGGCCGTGAAGGTCGAGAACGAAATAACGGAGACGTGGCTCGTGAATGACGCCAAAACATTGGGAAACATTGTTCAAGGCGTCGAGATTCAACACCAGACCAAGATTTGGTCTACTACTCGTGCCTTGGAGGCATAAAAACGCTTCGCGTTTTCACAATCGTTCCACACTACACAACCCTGTCACGATGACACGGCGCCTTCATGAGTTGAACATGGTGGAACATCTGGACGCAATCGATGAGCTGGTCGTGGGATTCCAGACGACGGGGGAGCCGGAGGATGAATTAATACAGCTAGTGGTTCTTCTGAGCAGATGAGACGCTTCCGCCCAATCAAATAAAAGTGATACACGTAACAAAAAACACGATGAAAGTGCAGTGTTTGGGCCGACAGTACGCCAACAAGTTCGAATCGAACCTATGCAGTCTGAAGAAGAAGATGAAATTCCAAATGCTTCAATGAATGAGGAGGAGTCCGACACAAATGAGTCAAATGTCGAGATGCTTCGATTACTGACCTCAGTACAATCTGAACTGACAGAGTACAGAACTCCTACACTGGATGCACAGGAAGATCGATTGGTATTTCGTCCACAATGGGAACGTTCAAGGCGTACAGATGAACCAATGTTGTTGTTGGAGAATGGATCAGATGCCGATGAAAGTCTGGAGGGAAGCGAAGGACAACCATTCTCAAAGCGTATAAGTATTGATGAAGGCGGCCTTATAGCCGAAGCTATTCTCGCTTACGCTGTGAGGTTTGGTGAAGTTTTAAACTTGCCTTTCACGTATGCGCAGGCAATGTTAAATGACGAGGCAGAACAGTGGCGACAAGCGATGGACGCCGAATTACAGTCGCATCACCAGAACAAATTATAGACAGTCAATTTACGAGAGTTGGTTGGGCGTACGAATGAATGCCGCTGGGTCTTCGCTAAGAAGCGTGACCAGAATGGATGTGTTGTGCGCTACAAAGCACGATTGGTGGCCAAAGGTTTTAAGCAGAAATACGGCGTGAATTTCTTCGAGACTTACTTTCCAGTGGCCAGCATGAACTTAATTCGAGTTGTTCTCGCAGAGTGTGCGATATTAGGTTACAAAATGGAGCAGCTGGACGTCGACACCGCCTTTCTCAACAGTGTGCTGACAGATCGTGTTCACATGGAAGTTCCGATTGGTGTAAAGGAAGCTTAACGATTTGCGTGTCAGCTGAACAAAGCTATATATGGTCTCAAGCAAGCTGCAAGCGCTTGGAACAAGATGATCGACCACGTCTTCAAAAAGAACGATTTTAAAAGTTGTGGAGCGGATCAACGCGTCTACGTGAAGAAAGTGGAAGAAGGTCTTGTGTACGTATGTCTTTATGTCGATGATATGATCATTGCAGCCAAGACGTGCGACGAGATTCTGAGGTCAAGGGGATGCTTAAAAGTGTTTTCAAGATGAAGGATCTCGGAATGGCGAAGTTTATCTTGGGCATGGAGATCGACCACGACATGACAGCTTCCACACTAATGATCGAGCAAACACGCTACATTAGCGACGTGGCTGAGCGATTTGGACAGAAAAGCGCCAAGAACGCCGACAATCCGTGTACGTCCGGTCTCAAGCTGTCAACATCACGGTCACCAAGTACAGAAGCTGAGCGTTCAGAGATGCGGTCAAGACCATACCGCTCACTAATTGGATGTCTGCTATATGTTACAACTTGCACTCGGCCGGACGTCGCATCGTGACACAACTGTCTCGATTTCTCGAAAATCCGGGCTTACCATCCGCGAGCTTGGTGTACAATTGGTTTACTTAAAGATATCTCGGTGTTGGCAAAGTGTAATAAAGTGAAAGCTTAAGCTCTAAAAGAATACAGAATAGTATTTGGCCAAACGTGCGTGGATTGCGTACGATGCACTTATGTCGTGAAGTGAGTGCTGTGCCTGACGAGCATTGCTTAACGGTTTCCGGCCTCACCTTTGTTGCCCACGAAAATAACTCGGGAAGCTGGTGTCGATGAACCGTTTCACTAAGCACGTTAAAATTGTTTGGCCGGATCCGGCAAAATTGCTCGAGGTCTTTTCAAAAAGTAGAGTAGCGGGCTTTAAGCCTTAAAAGTATGATCAAGACCCAATGACTGAGCGTGTGTGTTAAGCCGAAAAGAAATTTGTGGCTGTCGGCAAGTAGCGCTAGCCAAGACGAAATCATGCTTTTTTAGGGCGAAAGCCGTTACGAGCAATGAGCATCCACGGGTCGAATGGAAGATGTAGGGCCATCGTTCCGTTTATCGCTGATTATTGGTGCAAGTCGCCATAATTTGGAAGGTCCACTCGCTCCAAAGGCCAAGCACGAAAATATGAAGGTTATCCATTATATGGGTAAATGGGCGTACCCGCTCGATGGAAGTAATCGCGTCGAGCAGAAAGCTTATTTGCTTCGCGCTTTACAAAGTCTTTCGATGCAAATCTTGAGTGGAGTATGCGAAAGCTTGAATAATGCCATTGACTTGGCGCAACCTTATGACAGAGCGAGCGTGTTTTAGCACGCGCTAAATCTTTAATCTTTCTGGGTGTCTATTCAAGCCAGAAGGCAAGGGAAGCTGCATTCATTATAAAATTTTAACAAATACTCCCCAGCATGAATACAGCCAGCTTTTATTGAGAGTATTTACTTTGGGCCTGACAACGCTTTGAGGGTGTTGCATCACGAAAGTTAATAGCATTAAACGAAATGCTTTTCGTCTTTGTGGTTAAAGTGCACTTCACTCATTGGTGGGTCTGAGCTGACTCACCTCTGAGATGTCTCGTCTACGGTCCAAAGCCAAGTAAGAGGCTCCGAGCGTGAATACTTGATGCAAGTATGAGGTTAAACCAACATTTTTATAAGGCACGTTCAACGTTTGCTCTTACTTCAGATCACACCGGCCTTCGAGTAGCCCAGCACGGTTCTAAAAGATCTAAGCATAAAGGAACACCGATTTAGGGCTTAAAAAGAATTCAAACGCTGAGTGTTAAAGCCTTTTCTTTTAGCTCCAAGGCTTTTCTAACCAAAAGAATCACAAAAGCTCAATTCTTTGTACCGGCCGGTAATCAAAACACAATTACCTCGCAATTCCTAAAATTTGACCAGTAGATTGTGTCATGGTGTCAGAAAAAAGGAGAAAAAGATCAAGCTTTATTGTAACCGAATGACGACAGTATGAGGGACGTATTTTTTTTTCTAGCATAGTGCCAGTCCTGAGAAAAGAATAAATAGTTTTACTGGTGTCCATCAATCTAAAGCGATTCTTCTAAGATAAAATGATTATATTTACGGATAGAAAAGAAACCAATAGGCCAAGAATTGTTCGTAGGAATAGTTAATATCAAACGATGCTTTGGAGGTTCATAGCGCGTTGACTTTGACCGTAAAATAAGTTTTGTTGATATTTTAACGAAATAAGAAAGCCGAGCTAACATTTTAAAACAGCGCGAGTTAACCGCAGATACGGCAGAACAAACAAATGGTGTCAAATCCGAGATAAGAGAAAAGCTTAAAGGGCCAACCGAATATTATAAAATACTGAATGAAGAGCAAAAAATAATTTCTCGACGTTCGTGGGATCCACATAGACGATTACGGGGAGCCTCCTAACAAACTCAAACTTTGCAAGCAGCGCCCTTCGAGAACAAGAGGATTTGCAGAGTGCTTTAAATTTTTGCAGATGTCGAATAGAAATTGAGGATTGCGATGAGGCGATGTCATAAGTCAAGATATATAGGTGTGTTCAAAGAGGGAAGGCCGGATTGGCGTGCTATCGTAGGGCTTTGTAGGTTATACAAATTAAGTCACGACATTGTCGAATGCGTCATAGGAGAATAGCTTTTGGCCATGGCGAAGAAGATGCTAGCAATAGAGGTGGGGTCTTAATATTTGGTGACAAGAACGTGAAAGGAAGCATCTATAATGAAGATTTGCGTGCTTCTCTTGGCAAAAACTGCTAGGCATGTTTGAAGAAAAGTAAACGGCGGCAACAGATGAGTCCGAAGAAATTCAAGAAGGGGGGCCGTTGTATCGTATAAATGGTCAGTCAGATTTTTCTATTCACGAAACAAAACGAAATTGGTAAAACAGTTGTTGCTGATGTGATTGCCGCGCTGTACGTACCCCAGAGACGTTCTGGAGCGATCGGGGGACGTTTTAAAATATTGAGAAGAAATTCCCAAAAATTTGCTTTACTATCTCGCAAGAACGTCATTCAAGGCTAAGCGTATCATCTCCTGGGAATATTACGAATTGCGTACCAAACAATCAGCAATGATCTGCCCGGCTGATACCCTTTGAGTCGTGACAGTAATGTAAAATGCATGATGGGTAAGGCCCTGGAATAGGAATTAGACTCACGTGCCTTCAACCAGGGAGCAATATCTTTTTCTGAACAATCAGAGTAGAAGGGAAGAACATGATGCCGAGAAGTGTGGTGCTGTGAGAGGATCCGACTTTCTTGTAGGCGATGAAGAAAATATGCCTTTAGTGCAAAACATAATGTGCTAGGTCTCATTAGAATGGAACGTCGTGTCGCGGAGGACGCCGCGAATTGCAAAGGTATTAGTGTTCATTGAAGGTAGAGCATCGTGTCGTGTACTGAGGGTCGCGAGGTGTCAGACCTACTATGAATGAAACATCTTGTCGAGGAAATCATTGATGAACTTGATCGTATCAGCGGTAAATATATTCTTATGAGAGACAAAAGTGACATTTTCCATCCAGAAAAACACGGTGACTATCAAAGATATCAAGGAAAAAAGGTAAACTCCTGATTGAATTATGCAATGGTTTAGTAGCTACTACAGGTTCAAGGCTTTGTAATTTGTCAAAACGAAGACGTTGATTAAAATAGACAATCAAGACCAAATTAGCGATTTGTGACAAGCATGTTACATTTCGTTGAAGAGGGAGGTCGAACACGCAAAGAGCTAACAATGTGGTAATAATTCACTGCGGTGGATACGATACAATGAAATGCATCAAGATTGCAATTTGGAGATGACAATCTGTGATTTAGTCAACATTTACTATTATCGTGCGGTACCTGATGACTAGCGCGTCACTTGATGACAAGCAATCAAACCGGCTTCATCGGAAGAGCCAGTTGAAGGAAGACGAGTTGGCCGTTGACTCGCGCTCGAAGTTTATGTCTTTAGTGCTTGGCTTGGTAATGTGACGACGCCTGAACATTACGAAGTCGACCAAGGGATCGGACAATACTTTAACTTAAAAGTTTTGTTCAACGTTATTGGTTTTGGGTTGTAGCACCTAGTCGTATTACACATTTCAATATAACTTTTCTTTTTAATTGTGGTGGTAACAGTGCTAGAAACTTCTGAAGGATTACATGCAAGTCATTATCATTATGTGAGCTGAAAGAACGTGCATTCCCGCAAAAAATGCGTGCTGGAATATTAAAATAAGTACAGACCACACAAAAAGTAGCTTCGAAGAGCTCTTTTGGTGTGCGTCGCATGCTCGGTGCCATGGCTTGTATCAATTGAATGCCTCCTTCCCTTCGTCATCGGACTTGGCCAGAGAGCAAATGGACCTCTCACGTTCGTCAGTATTCGGTTGCATAGCTCCTCGCCACACTTTATTAGCGACTTTAGCATATATAGGAATGTTTCAGTCTCTCTCTTTAGGTCTGATAATCGCTAATTTTATGATTTAAGTTTTTCAAGTAGCGCTTTCGCCGCAGAGAGCCATGGACATTTCTGTTTGTTTGATTGAGGCCTTTCGTAGGTCTGACGACAAGTCCTTCTTGGTAGATCGCGCGTCGTTATACGAAGGTGGAGGTGCTTGCGAGCTATTAAAAGAGAAGAACGGTAGGCACGCGTTTCCCGCCGTGGTAGAGTAAAGTGAATTTTCGGAGCCCTCTTTGCACGAATGGCGTTTTGGCTAATCACCTTTGGCTTGCTGCGGCACAGACACAGGCTCTTGGTCATCGTTGATTGACCTGGTCGACTGGCCGCCTTCTTCCTTGCTTATTTGGCCATGAGCAATCCGACTCTTCGTATAAAAAGAGGAGAGTTTTTAACGATAATGATTTTTCTTGTAATGGATATAGCGTGAATATTGTTGTGAGAGAGGTCTAGCTTTTATTCTCAAGCTGGCAAGAAGCGTTGAAGAAATTGTAACTCTGGTGTACGATGGACCAGCTACCAACATTCATACCGTTGTTTATACTGAAATTTGTCAAAGAAACGAATGCAATTCCTAAAATGTAGATTTACTTTTTCAGCACATGCAGTGTTATAAATGATGAAAAAAGGATTGAACACTGCATTAATCTAAACAGTACAAAAGAGCAATGTATTGCACACTTTGATCCCATAAGACCGTGGTGCTAACGGAGCGCGGAGATTAGCCGATACTAATCTATTGACGTAGAGCGAAGTGTAGCCTGTCAAGGCTCGAAAAACATCGCTCAACACAATCCTAATAAGTGAAAGCATGCTGCATCAACACCTAAGCGGCGCATACTTTCTGCAGCACATATCTAATGACACGATTCAGTCGCTCTATTTAAAAATTAGGTGTGGATTGTCCACCGTGGACATGTCCATACTCAAGTCAATAAATAGCCCGTAAAGCGGAGGTCTCGATCCGAGACAATCGATTCCGCGGTCCCATGTTGGCAATAGTTTCAATCGAGGAGCGATGGTTCTTCTTCGACACCTTCAGTCGTGTCTAGCACAACCACTACAGGATCCATATTGCTTAGAGTGTCAGGCCAAACCCACCTTTCATGCTCGTCAATAGCACAAAAATATCGACAAGCTTGTCAATGGTGCGGCATCAGACTACTAACCTCTGTAAGTCCAACAACGGACATTTTTGTTTAGGTCAAAGCTAGCATTCATTGAAAAAGGAGACTTATGACTTGTCTTGTCTTGCCTTTGACTGTACGAGTATTCAATATTATTTATAGACAGGTGTTACTGTCATTTACTGGCATATCTAATCATCGTCTATAGCGAGACATTCTGCGCTGATCGATCGGTGCTGTGCAATGACGCGTTTTCCTTACGAGATGGATTCGCTTAATAGGGAGCTTCATATTATGTCTGCAGTGACGTGATGATGCATTGACGCACTGGCTCGTACGTTGACATTCGTCGAAGGGTCTACTCCTCACATTATCCGTTTAGAAGAATCTTCACAGCTCTGTGTGAATAAGAAGGGCAGTGCCCCAGGTTTCCCTAACTCTGGTAATCTTTGTCACTTCGGATAAATAGCCAGCCCTACTCAAGACGAGCATTGCCCACAGGTTACGTGTCACTTCACCTGCACCGTCAAAGTTGAACCCTTAGTACCTTGGCTTACAACCTCATATACCTTCGATTACACTGTTGACGACGGGCAATGTTAAGTGTGTTAAGTATTCGCATCGTCAGGGTTGTGCCTTCGACGCCTTTGCCAGCAGCCCATTATACCTATTTTGGTATGCAGCGAGAACTGTTACGACGAGCATTCAACAGTTAATTCCACTACCACCGTCGGAGTCGCGGCTGTAAGGCTGAATTAGAAGCCAGCCTTAATTTCTACTATGTGCAGCGAGCGCTGCTTACGTCATGTGTTGCTCAGTGGATTGATTGTCAATGCACGGGCATTGTTGGGATGGCGTCTTCATCGGGCACTTCAAAGTGTATAACTTACCACTCAATGTGCCAGATGCCCTTCTGTTGTCTGCCAGCGGTACATATATGGCTAACCAAAGCTATATTAATAACAAAATTATCTACGATCTACTGATTCTTTGCTTAATCCAGCCACGCCATAACAAGGATGAGACTAAACTTTCAATCAGGACTAACGACTAAAGTAATTTTAATGCTATTGGATTCAAAGAGCTTCACACCTAGACTTATCGCAGCTTTCGGTGACTAATCGCTCGTTTCTATTGCTTACAAAGTGTGAATATATCACGTTAATGTTCATGAAAGGCCTCATCATTTGGCGGACTTTCTTTTGAGTGTGGATCATCGAACACATTTGTCCACTGCCTCAGAGTCGAATAGGATGTTTTGTAGATTTCTAAATCCCTTCAAGATTGCGTTAACACCCAGCGCGCTGGTTTTGAGAGTACATTTCATGATAAAGAGCACTTGCTCGTCAGGACTCTGCCATCTCGAGCTTCAAATTCTTTTCAAGGATCGGCAAAACTTAGCTTTATCCAACAGACCGTCCCAAGCCTATTAGATGCTGTTGTTCCTCCACGGCATATCACATGACTTGTTTAACGGGATATTTTGTTTCTCTAACATTAGCGCAGAAATCTGTTCAATCACGAATGGAAAGTATCGTCGCAGATGTAGCAATGACGAATGCACACATACTAGTCCCAAGCACGGAGGTCTGCCCCATTGCTGTGATAAATAGGACGGAATTGGCTCTTTAAACCTCCCTCTTCTCCTATTACGTGTAATTCTGAAACATACGACTCCACTCACAACGAGCTTTTTAAAGAGGCTGGGTGTACACGGATCACCTCCATCCAGGCTATGCCCTGTGCAGTACATTCATAAAGGTGGTGGTTTCCACCTCCGTTAAAAGTGATTTGCTGGCTAATCCAGCCGGCAAACTTTACATTATCGAACAAAGTTCATTAAATTTCAAGAAGCATAACAGCGAGATCACACAGTAATGTAAAGCTGGGTGACAAAAAGATCTGCACTATTTGACATTTCAGCTTATTCCGGGTTAGTAATGCAATTTTGGTGGCTTACGTAAATTGCCAACTCCGTGCTCTTCCACCAAGCTTCAAGATAAACATCGTTACTCTTTATTGCTTCGTCCTCAGCAGCAGGACAATAAGGCCATTTTGGCCTCTTTGACCCAGAGAAGACTTCGTAATTTCTTCCCTTCGATAATTTTCATGCTCGCCGTAATTGGGGTAGGGCATTTACCTTAGTTGCCGGCATCGTCGACCCAGCTAACTTTATTATCTACCATTTAAGAAGTTTCAGCAGAGTGCTATTATAACTGAAGCGTACCTTTAAGATCGCTTTGATAGGAATGAGCGCCGAGTCATTGCGAAACAACTTGTTGTAGTCGTTGCAAGACTGTCAGCTTGATTAGCTCGTCTTGTACCCTTGGCAAATTAGCACATTATTCTATCCTCGTAGATACTAAGCTAAAACGACATGAGTATAGATTAGCAACGAGTGATGTCGGATGTAGCAGGGCTGTTGCAGCTGTCTTTAAAAGAACGTTGGATCGGTTCTTTGACAGTTGTTTCATACTTTGTACCAATACGACTCAAAGATTGGTATCTGTCTAAAATTAAGACCGACCATTAGTCTAAATGAGCCACGAGGAGGCAAACTTGTTATGATGATACCGTCCTTAACAGCACTACCAGTTATCTCTTGGATTCTTACGATTATGTCAAGCGACTGAAGGCCAAGCAGATCAGCATCATCGTAATATTGGCACACTTATTTAGTGTGTGTTACACTAGTAAATTGCTTCGTTATTGTGTGGTTTAAGTCACGCGATCTTTTTTACATCGTTGAGTCAGCAGTGCGGAGCTTGAAGTAAAGTCGTCAATGAATCGGTTAATGACTTATATTTAATGCAAATGGTATTAGCAATAATTTAAGATAGTAAGTGTAGCGTATTAATCCGATAAGGGCATTCATCAAAAAGCCTTGATAAAGTTCAATCTGCATTTTGAGTGTTTCTTGGCCGATGCACGACAGCTGCATCGAGTTTAGAGCGTATATATCAGGAATCGGTCAAATTTGCCAATAGGTTAGGGCACAATTCTATTTGCGCGGTTCGCTGAGAAGGGTGGGAGTGTATTTATGTGAGAGAATGTGTGGATCATGACACATGATTCGATACGGACTACACTTTGGGTGACGAAGTAGCCTCATTAGCTGGTGAAACTAGCAGCTGAATTGATCGCCGTGGCACAGCTTATACACGAAAATTAAAGGTACAATACAGTGATTAAATCTCGCTAAAGCTATTGAGCTTTCTATATGAAATACAAGCCGAAAATATCTCAATGGAATTTTTTGTAATTATTGAAACCCCTTTTAATAGCTTAAAAAGTACACACTTCTTTGTAGACGAAGATATCCAGAATAAGCCTACCAAGCAACGCGGACTCAAAAAGTAGGTTTTTTTTTAAAAGGAATACTCAGGTGCCTCGTCCCGAAACCCGTCACCAGAACTCTTGTCGGACTGAGAAGCAAAGCACGAGATCAGCTTCATGCCTGAGACGAGGTAGTGTGTTAAAAGGCAAAAAGCTACTACCACAAAAGCAATGTGACCGTATCAGCTGCTATTTGTTGTAAAAGCATTCAACATCATGGCTTGAAAATCATTTTTTGCAACGTCATAAGCTCTGTGTTTAAAATCCACTAGAATCTGACAGCATATTAATAAAATGAACATGGAACGTTGTTTCGTGCCAAGGCCATCTTAGAAAAAAAAGGATAATAAGAATTGTGTCCGGACGAACATTATGAAATGCTTTAAATCTTAAAGGTGGCTACTACATAATTAAAATATGGGTTTCGGCGTTTGATGTACCTTAGCAGATATACGAGCGATAAGTGATGCCATCAAAGATAGTTTCGGCCTGATCATCCATCTGTTCGACCATTGAGGGCTACCACCTGGAAATAAATTAACTGTGAATCGTTCATAGCCGTTATAAGAGTGACGGTCGGTTCTGAATCCCCAATTTTGCTGTCAAAATAATGTTTGCAAGCATTGCCAAATGTGGCTTTTGCGACAGAGGCCTTGGCTGCTTTAGCAGCTACAGACTTCGAGAATGTGAAGGCCGTCCTGGCCTATCCTAAGTCACCGATCAAAGAACCTGAGTAGTACGTAAATCATTGCCAATAATCCTCACAAATGCATTACTGACTGTGCGGGCCTGAAAAAGCATTTGTATGATTTATTAAAGGATGGGGTAACCAGGACTAAGAAGCTTTTATAATATTAGCAAGAGCCTTCACCAGATCGCTGGTCTACTCTTGCCTGACAATACAAATCCGTTTAGTGTCACTTGCAACACTTCCCTCGATCGCTTTCTCTGTAGCTTAATGAAATCAATCATGAGCGAGTTTTTCCACGCTCACTTCAAGCCTGGCAATCTCGATGTGTTTCACGACGGGGCCAAATTATAAGATAGCACTCATCAGCAGAAATAAAAGCTGTCTTTTCGAACGAATCTGTAAGGCGTTCAAAGCTCATGCCAATTTAGAGCTCTTAGTGCGATTTTTCGTTGCAGACACAAAATTCAAGTACCCCTCGACAATGGTTGCAGTTGCATTGTGATGAGTGAGGAAACTGTCTGCTTTAGTATGAGATGGGTCTGGCAAACCCAGCCCGAGATGATGTTTCAAACAACGAAGCTCGAATATGGTATACTCTTAATGTGTATGATCCTCCGAGTAGTGGCCATTAAGGCGAAGGGAAGCAATTTATTAGCGTGTATAGCACGCAGGTATTGTATTGTATTGTATTACGTTATCGCGTTGCCAAGTTATGCACGTGCTAGGCTCTATGGCTAGTCCACGGCATAGAGTGGTGTCCGCATAAGTCGAGTCTCGTTCGGCGGGCAGTGCAGCCAGCACCGAGGCCGTGAGGGTCTTCCATTATTTTGTGTACTTCTGACTTGGTAAGAGCCCAGGTGGCGCCCTGGTGCTGGAGACCGTCGCGTCGAGGGTGAGACTCGTTAGAGACCTGCAGATGCCCGAGAGCACCTGCCCGAAGCGCGCGAGCATTTAGCCCCCGCGCTTGGAAGGAGGGCGTCACCCCAACCTTTTCCGAAAAAGCACGCAGGTAATTCTACAAAATTTGCAGCCGAAGATGTGAGGATCTGTTAAATCTATTAGAGAGTTAAATTCGCGGCTCACACATCGCTCCATTGCAAAGCCTACCTGTACGGGTGGACTGATGAAATTTTATAAGCCTTGATTTTGTCTATGGCTTACCGGAAGCTAATAGCAGCTCAAGCAAAGTGCCTCTCGAGAAAGATGTTGGTTTTGGCGGGTGTTCTAACCAAGATTTTTTAAAAAAAAAGAGCAGGGCTGTTAATGTATTGGTTATTTATATATCATGGCCTACCGGAAGGATTGTGTCGGATAGAAACTTGCGACTTAGCTCTAATTGAAAAAGCTGCTTTGACTCTTAGAGCCTGCTTTTTGATGTCAACAGCAGACCTGCCATAGAAATGACATTGACGGGTAGGGCCAACCCTGAGCTCGTATGCATACTGCGCAGTATGTGCGCTGGAGAGTCAAATTTGTAAGCCAACAAATTCCTATAGTTTTGTCTGATTTCCACTTGTGGCGTATTCTTAAGTCATGATTTTAAATTGTTCTTTCATTTGAGCTTTTCAATGTTATCCCCAAAGAATACAAATATAAAAAGCAATTGTTCATTTTCGATCGTTCGGGCGATGAGGCTGTTTTGACAGCATCACCGTAATTGTAGGCTTTTTCGCAGCCTTGGCGGTCGAAGGGTCAGGCGAGAGTTTGTCGGGTAGCCCTAGGCGCTTCTCGTCATTCTCTTCGCCCAAGCAGTAGGTGTTTGCAGATGCACTTCAAGTCTTGGTGCGGGGATGTAACTGGCCGCTACATGAAACCGAGGTTTTGTGTAAAAGCTGCCTCATGATACCAATTTTTATACAGATGTATTTGAAGAAATTTATGCCTAAGTTGTAGCGTCGAGCGTGGTCGCTTGTAAGTAGGAATACATAAATATTGCACTATAGAATTGGCTTCTCGAATGCACACGTCGATCAAGTGAAAGATAACTTACCGGAAAACCGTAAATTTTCCTGCACGTCTTCTTTGTGCAAGGTGCTGTGTTACCCCGCCACAATTTTTAACACAAATTATTGCTCCAAAGTAAGCATATCATACATAGCCCTCGTTGCATTCATCGACAGTGTGACTCAAGATGTTGTAATACGGCTTTGTAAATCTGAACTTTCGAAGAAAATAATATGATAGCCTCAATATTGTTGGAAAGTGGGTGACTTTACGGCTTTATAAGTCTAAAGTTTTAGGGAAGATAATATCATAGCAATTCGATTCTAAGATTCTTAGTTGTTTCTTGTTTGCGTGAAATCTATGGCGTGGACAACCTACGCTGAGGCGTTGCTCTCGGGACAGCGGACCGTCGACCAAGTGGCGCAGCAGGTTTGCATGGACAATGAGTTGCGCAATCATGCTGGTATCTCAGCTGAAAGCATGGTCCAAATTGCGACACTTGTGCTGCAGGATTTAACAAAGCAGTCGGCAGCAACTCGATCCGGCCACTATGTTGCGCCACTGCTAAAGCAACAGCATCACGAGGATGCCGACACTGCACACACGCGTCAGCAAACTCGAAGCGAAGCTGTATCGGCCGTAGTTAATGCTGCTATCGCCCAGAGGCTACTGAGCGACGACAGTCCGCTAATTAATCTCTTCAAGTGGGACGCATTCCAGAGCCGTCTGGCCAACCTGTCCGACGCCTTCCCTGAGCCACAATTTATTCACGCACTTGCCATAAAAGCAAATCCTATGCGTGGCTTACTGCGCAGTGCACGCGCACAGGGATTCGGTGCCGAATGCGCGTCTATCGCCGAGGCCAAGCATGCGCTATCGCTCGGGTTTGAACCGCGCAAAATCGTGTACGATTCACCTTGCAAAACATCCAATGAACTGCGCGAGATGCTGCTGGCTGGTGTCTATATCAATTTGGACAATGAGGAGGAGATTCGCAAAGTGAACGAGATTCTGGCAGAGCGTGGCGAGTTGGAGAAAACTAGAAAGAAACACAGGGCCCAACTTGGACTGCGCATCAATCCTGTGGTGGGAAGTGGATCAATCGACACTACCAGCACAGCGAATGCTACTAGCAAGTTTGGACTTTTGCTGACTGTGGAAACAAAGCCTCGATTGTTGACGATTTATAAGTCAAACACGTGGCTGAATGGCGTGCACGTACACGTTGGCTCGCAGGGATGTTCCCTTGATCTTTTAGCAGCAGGAGTAAAAAAAGCAGTAGATTTTGCACGCGAGGTCAATGCTTACGTAGGACACCAGCAAGTGTGCGTGCTCGACATTGGCGGAGGCATGCCAACTGAGTACGACGGAGGAACACGCGAAGCCTATGACTTTCAAGAATACGCAGATGCGCTGCGACAACAAGTTCCAGAGCTGTTCACGAGCGGCTTTTCGTCCATCATCACGGAATTTGGCCGCAGTGTTTTTGTCAAACCTGGGGTGACGGTGTCTAAAGTCGAAGCCATCAAAGACTGGGCAGGGCAGCACATCGCTATTGTGCACGTTGGTGCCGACCAATTCCCTCGCACAGCGTATCTACCGAAAGTTTGGTCTCATTGCATTACTGTGCTCGATCGAAATGGACTTCCTAGAACAGACCCCAGCAGTGAGTACGTCCATCAAGACATTGCAGGCCCGCTCTGCTTTTCTGGCGACTACCTCGCTAAACAATTGCTGCTGCCACCCATTCACGTTGGCGACTTTATCGTGATCCACGATACTGGTGGCTACACTATGTCGATGCATTCCAAATACAACAGCCGCCAAGTGGCCCCGTTTGTGGCCTACTCAGTTACTGGCCATGACGTCAAGTTTTCTTTGCTGAAGAAACGCGAAACGACAGAAGAGACGTTGGCGTGTTGGGGTCTTGACTGTGATGTCGAATTGTGAGATATTTAATTGTTTAATGCTAAAGAAGCTAGTACCTTCCTCCATGCCAAGTCAATTCAGTAGCTGCTCTCAAGCATACTGCGAATGTAGATAACCTGGCCGAAAGCAATGCCCACGAGCAAGACGTTGGTGATTAAGGACATCCACTTCACGCGGGAATTCGCGCTTTCCGCGGCTACATAAACACAAATTGCACGTATGCACCATATAAATAAAGTTTGATTTTAAAACACAATGATGCCACGCACCATCGCGACTCATCCGTTCTCGATGCTTGATGAACGAAATATCACCACGGAGTGTAAAGACCGATTCTTTGAAGTACATGACTTCGTGCATCAGCTCCAAGCCGAGATCTGACGACGAATACCACATTTAAGCACCAGCATTTGTCGATTCTCAAAGAATGAAACAAATACCTTCGACGACAATGCGCGGATAGTAATCCTCGACTACGTGGTGAATACCAGACACGATCGCGTCGCCATTTTCATATGCGTGGATAGAGAAGGCAATCGTTTCCGTCTTCGCGTCCAATTTGTTCTCGAAAATCTCGGTGATATCAAATGCAACGTGACTACCAAGCTCTGTCACAGCATCATCAAGCACGAATTCGCGATAGCCACCCGTGGCATGGCGTTTTAGAGTCTCCCACGTAACTGGATGTGGCATGCGCTCGGGCAACATTGCTAGCGCTATATTCACCTGCTCTCCGTCCGCGACGCTGTCTACCGTAAGCAGAAGCTTCACGCGAGTGTTGCCACGGATGATGCTTCTGGAGACGCCCACGAGGTCGAATTCCATGACCCCCATCCTCGTCGATTCGTTATTAACTGTAGTCAATGCCATCTGCGTATAGGCCGAGACTGTCGGCGTCTCCTTGCTAATTGTTGCCGCCACGTTTGGCACTAACGTCAAGCTCCGGACACCGTTCGAGATGAAGTCGAAAGAGTAGAAGAGGGTGATTGTTGATGATGCACCCTTGAGCTTGCGAAAACACAAATGGTATAGCCCGCTTTCGCGTACCGTAGCCGTACCAAAGTTGTTCTGCTCCGATTTCCACGACATCACCTCTCTTTGTGAAGGGTATTTCACCTGCACAACCTTTGTATAATTCACAATTATACTACGACAAATAGCTCTTTTGCAAACGTACCGCAACGTCGATGAGATCGTAGCTCTTGGGCTCAAGAATGCCGAAGCGAAAGAGCACCTTATTGTCGGAGGCACGAGCATTTACTGCCTCCATGAAGCATTCCTGGTAAGAAAATTATCCGGTGTATTGCAGTTAGGGCGGTTTTATTGAAGCGCGTAAAGGTATGAAGATGAGCGTACCTCCGTTCGAGATAAAAGACTGAACTGGAAGCGTGAGGCGGATGCAATGGGGAGAAAATTGAGGCATGCTGGTAGCACTAGTGTGAGTGAGAGGAGTGAGCGCATAATTCAAAGTGGAAGATCGACAGCTAAATGTTACAAATTAATTGGAAACATTAGTCGTAAAAAGATTAAGCGGCTTGCCGGTAATTAAAAAGCCTTTCGGATTTGTATATTTACCGAGCTAAGAAATAGACCTTAAATGATTGCGATCATGAAATAGTCGCTTCTTTAAAATCAGTGGTAAACCCAAAGCACATAAATATTGTAATAAATTAAAATGTACACATCGATTTAGGATTAGTAGACAATCGTTCGCAAAGAGAATATGCGCGCGCCTCCTTTGCTGTGAGATCCCAGCACACCTCGTAGCAGTTCGTATTCCTACGCTTACGTGGGTAGAATGGCGATTTGAGCCCTCGCAAAGGTTCTGAGATGAATGGTCACTCAGCATCTTGCACTTAGGAGGCATGCAGGACAATCTGAGGTCTTCCTGTGACAGATCGCATGTGTGCAATCGAATGCACCTAAAGGTTTGTTTGTCACTTTTATTAATAAAATTAGTTTGTGTTCTAAATTACTAGACTAGAATTTACGAGACTATATCCTTTCCGGTAAAACTCGATATCAGAAACCGGTACAGGGTGCCCAGGATCAGAAAAGAAAGCTCATTGTCGTTTAAAGATACACTTGTTTTGTTTACCGAGTACAGTTTCCGTTGCGTTGTGATACCCAAAAAGTGATTTCCATCGGTCTTGGACAATGTACCTAGAGTAAGGATAAGTCTCCTTCTTTTTCTGGAGGCGCATCATTAGATCCACCATTACCATTCTCTGAGGCTCCTTTTATTGAGAGCTGAGCAATTACCACAAAAGGTCGGCTTTACGTAGCAAAGATTTACATCCAACATGAGAAGGCTGAGTACTGTACATTACTCTCTTGTGTGGTAGACGCCAGTACTGCCATCACCCTAGCGCATCCAAAATGAGAAGCCTGAGAACAATCTATCACTCTAATTACAAAGCGTCAACTTGGTCAGAATGTTGACCAAACAGAAAGCAAAAAGGCTGATGGTAAGCGGGGTCATTGCATGACTTCCATGATAACGCCGAAAAGAATTGCTTCGGCTCCCACAGATGCCACCGCAAAAATTTTAGCCTCTGCGCCTTAGGCCGTGGCTATTTTTAAGACTGCATTTTAAAAAAAAATAAAAGGCTGGCCATCGGACATTGAAGCTGATAAATACATGACTAGCTTTTTGCCAGGTAAGACCACAAAGAAGAGTCAGAGCGATATTAATATTTTATTCGTCGCTTGGTAATCAATTCCTGTACATCTCACATGCTAAGCAAGAGCTCGACCGTTTGAGCTATGCCGTCACTTTCCAATTAACCACCAACTTTGCAAGTCAAATTTGTTGGGAGTACTCTGGCCGCCTTTTTTGCTCTTCGCTCTATTGCAAAATACAGTGGCCCCAAGTATTCAGTCATGCCTTCGTTAACAAGTTTCGAATGCAAAGATGCTGCCAAGTACGCCATTATTGTTACTGCAAGCGAAACTTTAACGGACTATTTATTGAAAAGTGAGTTACCTCAAGCATCAAGTTCGACCGATGACGCGCTCATGATCCCGTCATCCAAAGTTAAGGCTTTGATTTCGAAGATGCTCTGAAAGTGTCTGCTAGCCAAGACAATAAATCAATGCTCTCCTCTTAGCCATGCGTCAGCAATATTCTTCCCCATTAATTGAAAATACGCGTTCAACCATGACGAGCTTACTTTTCCAGCATGAAGCGATTTGTCGGAGCAAAAAGGGATCACGCTGAGAGTCGCTGCATGGAAAGCTTAAAGCAAGTCGCCTGTGAGTTGATAGTCAGTATGCATTCGGTAAGGACTGGTCATTTATCGCATTTTTCATGGACTAAGCCCGACCATATAACTTGTTTTAGTACGTTGTAGTAATTGACACCAAGCGCATGATTGCAAAAACGCCGCTACAAAAGGTTAAGGCATCGCTACCAGGCAAGCATCACGGCAACGTCGCCGTTGAACATGTATACAGCAGGCCAGATAATATAGATAAAAAATGTATAGAAGTGAAGATTTAAAAAACCTGCACCGCACTTGAATGCACACTTCCAATATTTGTCCTTTCTGATAGAGTCACCGCCGAGTAAGCCTGTGAAAGCTCCTGCTGCATCCGTTAAGCACCATACAAAGCAACTATTTTCACATTCGGGCCGATGATCTCACTGCAGCGTGCATTAAAAGGGTAAAAAAATAGTGTGATAGAAATCTTCATCGAGAGGATCAGCATGCTTCGACGTCCAAATGTAATCATCTTGCGATTCTTTTGAGCTGCACTGACGATTTTTTGTCGATTGCAACGTTAGACTGAAGCAACCGATTATGGTTTTTACGAACAGGGATGTTTGGCCGATTTAATGAACCCCCTGAACAGCAAAAGATGCAGCCGTCGATTGCTGACTCCTCAAATCTACTTTTGTAAAAATAGCCGCGATCACTTGACGGAATCGCGACTGTTACCTTATTTTCAAATTCTCTTCCTGATTGTTTAAATCATTGGTTGAGCATTTGCCTAACAAGCCGACATCGTAAAGCACAGGTCAAGTCTCCAAGATTGGAAATGATTGGTACTCCGACCCTTGACAATTTGTGTGATAACGTAACATGCATATAAAAACAGTTGATGGTTAGTCTGCCAGTTGATACAGCGGATCTAACCTCTCAAATATGACTAGTAGCCAGTCTTAAAGTGTCTTCTATAGCTCCATCTAGTAAAGCGATACTGTTGAGCATGTGCGAACATAACTGCGTCGACTGCGCGCTCATGAGCGATGTTGGCTTTTATCGACTGACTTGAGTAACTTGTAGCATGTCAGCGAACAAAAAAAGCCGGGAGCCGTTACCACGAGGCCGTATTTCTTCCTTATCGAGCAGATACGATTAACGGATAGTGACACTTCGCTAATGTAATGTTATAGTAGTGCTCATTGTAAGATCATATACAAGCAAAGATTAACAAACGCATACTGGCTTTAGGTCAAAGCTTAAAAATATGCACATGAGAATTGAGCTTTGTATATTGTGCGCTACCAAATAAAGCCGCCTTATTTTCAGCGTCTCATCACCATCAAACATAGATACGCTATGAGAGCTGCATCACCGTAAAGTTCAAAGACAATGTATGTGTAGAAAACATTGAGCTGTAATTTTTTTAAGATCTGGAAGTGATAGTAATGTCAGTGCGTAACCTAATCAAGTAAAACTTTACTTGGATTAAAGCCGCATATGCTCTACAATCATCTAGAATAAATTGACCAGATCATGTGTCGTTGTGATGTGTGGGTTGCAAACGATTATCTCCAAGTAATGCATAAGGAGGCGCATAACTCATCAACTCACGCGTACCAAAACGTAGTCAAACAAAACCGGGATTTGAATGTCTAAAAATTGTCTGCCCTGACGTTGTAGGCAAATTCTAGCATCTTCTCGGCGTTTACAGTTAAGCTACACTTCTTGCTGTTGGCCTTTACAGCGCTGGGTCACGAGCTGAGCTTATCTCGAGGTGTCTAATATTCGCTGCAGAAGAAGTGCTAGCAAGATCATAGTGCTGCAGCCCAAAATTCACCAAGGCTGGTGCACAGGCAGACAACGTCGGATTTTGCCCTAACAAATCTCCTCGCTTCACTCTTACATCGACTTAACTAAAGCTGCCTTTGCAAGTGGGGGGAATGTTAGCATTGTTCTTTTGTAATCAACACTTGAAAAGGTGTTTTTGCTCGCTGAAGTCTCGTGTGGTGTAAAATACTCTTGATCGTGCTCGGTAGTACCTACCTACTATGGGACAAACACTACGGCTCTTGGTAATGTGCGTTTTTCATGGAGAGGATATCAAAGATAGCCTCTCAGTCAACCAAAGCCGGCTTGGCAGGTACAAACAAGTTATTTGACCAAAAATTGAGCACGAGGCGCTCCCGTATTCTTTTAAAATGACACTTCGTTCGTCTAACTTTTATTGTGATCGGCTTAGTCTTGCTGTGCACCGACGTTGGAATGGAGAATGAGCTCGGAATCTGTAATATGTGAAGTAGTGAGCATGGGTAACGTGGTTTGTGCAGGATATCAGCCAAAGGTCCATTTGCAAAGCTCAATGTGACCGTACATGACACAGGCTAGGGAGCAGGGTTGAATTTTGTCGGAAAACAAAACGTGAAACAACAAGCCCAAGTCTTAGCCAATCAGTAGTTTTTTTTTATTAGCCAATCACGTAAATGGAGGATGGATAATGAAATGGATAAAGCGGCTCAAGAGTACATACTTTTATATGACATTTTATTCCATGGTGTAATTAAACAGCAGGCTCAGCAGACGTCCATGTTTGCTCATGGATATAGTAAGTTGGGACCACATGAAGTGCGATTCATTATTAGCAAAAGTTCATGCGCCGTCGAATCGTGGTTATGTACTGTACCGCAACGGTAAGATTGCTTGCTAGACGTGCACGATTCGCTTGGTGTGTTCTGTGAGGACGTCTTGAGCACATCTCAGCCGCGTTGCTGTTTGCATTGTAATGAGGGCATGATTTTCAATTTTTCGGAATCAAAAAAGTGCTTCGACGGTGTCGGGGAAGAAAAGGCTATAACTACGTGCTTTTATATGCTTGTACTTGTCTGGGGGTTGCTGGCTCTGGATAAAATGTGCGCGAAATCCTGCAAGGTCATGATTTGCTACTACTTGCCAACGATGGAGTAAGCGCGAAACCCTACTAGGCCATGAATGGCCGCCATATAAACTGATGGGCTCGCTGTCGCATGTGAGAGTGAGAGGCGAGGAGAGTGTATAACGTGGACTCGGAGGGCGATAGAATTTCGAGAGGCACTGTTTGTGTGAGCTCGCAATGACAATCAAGTGCTTCGAGGAAGAAGTAGAGGCTGACGACTGCACGGCACTTTTGCTACCGCAATTGTTTCTTTTGAGGGTCGAAAACACCTTCCGACATAAGCAAGCAATAAATGTTACTGGCGAAAGGCAAAAAGGCAATCAAACTTCGATGTAGACTAACATTTTCTCGGTCAAGCGTTCCAACAAGAAGATGGAGTCTATTTGATAGTACATGATTCGATTTAAATCGCTAAACTACTCTGAAGAATTCTCGATAACTCTTATAATGGCGCCAGAGAATTAAAATCCACTTCTTGGACAGCATCGACTGGAACAGTGATCACAGCGACCTCTTCAAGAACCACATTTCTCTCTCCGACACTTTTGTGGATAGTGTCCTCGACGTTCATTGTGTCAATAATAAAGTTAGATGTTGAAGTGGGAGCCGATGACTCTGAACTTAGCAGTGGTTGATCGTCATCCATCTCGGTAGCCGTCTGAGAGATGCGCCGCCGTTTGCTAACGCGCTGGCGTAAGCGCAGCAACCTCATATTGACATCCTCACTGTACGATACCATTTCAATTCGCCTGAAGTCACGAAAGCACTCCACCCACTGGTCCACGTACATCGCAAAGACAAAGAGAGCAAGATACACCGACAAATGAATCAGAATCTCGGTGGAAATTGACATTTGATCTACTATTGGATCGACCATTCCCGGTAGCGTGTTTTCTCGCGTCAGAGTATCTGTATCGAATGGTTCTGAAGTTGATAGTCTCTCATGGCGGATGGCAGATGGCCACATTCCGCCGCAATTGCAATACAACGAAGTGCTGGTGACTCGGCATTCAGTAAAATATGGGCAGCAGCACGGCTGCGCATATGTAGAAGTACGAAGGTCTCCACAAAACACCCCGGGCGACGTGTTGTCCATGGCAATAGAGCAGTTGCCACTGTCTCGACACAGAGAGCAGCCTGCTGTGACACTGCCAACGTACAGCGATCGAAATGGTGTCACACTTGGTTCCTGTAGAAAATCAGCGGAAACGTTCGCATTAACTTGAGAAGCTCTGCATGCTGTACAGACGACCAAGCCTGCCGCTACGCGAAAAAGCTTGGGCATCTCAATTTGCGGAACACACAGTAACTAGGGTTTGCGTTGCATGTGACAAACCAATGAACGTGAGCTAGTCGGTCCGAAGGCAGAGTAGGTACAACATTTTCTTAAGAACGACCATATGGATGATACTCGGATGAGATCTATTTTTTCCTAATGCTAAAACATTTTTTAAATATTAGTATAATGTCGTTGTTTCTATTATAATATTACTTAGAAGATTTAGCTCAATAAATGGACATTTTGTATCATGATTTGCTATTCTTCTTGATGCCTGAAAATAATAATTTTTGTATATAGATATGATTCCTGTGCAAAAAAATTTCTTACTAACAGAATATAATTTATAGATTATTTTAACTGTTATTATATTGCTCTAGAATATATATGTAGAATCGAATAATTACATTAGCTACTTTCTTGAATTATAATCGCACTGAGATTATATGGATCTTCTCAAAAAAGGATTGTATTTTGTCCATTAATCGAAAAGCAATTTATTACCTCAGCGACAATATTTAGTTCAAGAATTAGGATGCACATTCTTAAGCTGAATATTAAGCTAAAGAATTAGAATGTACATTCTCAAGCTAAACAGGGCTAATCAATTAATCTTTCTTTACTAAGAAAAAGTATGATGGTCAACAGAATGGGCGGGATGTGCATTCTAATTCTTAGCTTATATTTTTCATTCACGATTCCATTTGCGTCTTTTTGATGATACTTAGAGCACAACTCATATTTCGCTATTACAATGCGCGAAAAAGTCAAAGATCTTGTGCCTAAAAGAGTTAGTGTTTTGGGGCACGTACGCGCAGAAAGCCAAGATTAACAATTCTCTTCGTACCTAAAGGAAAGCAAAAACAATTAAAAAGATAAGAATCATTTTTAATATCAGTTATGTGTCACGATCATTGATTCGCAATAGCTTCCATGTTGTAAGACACAACTTAAACGTTGTTTCGAATATCAAGATAATGGCAGTCTCATCAGTCTAAGGACACCTGCTGTTGCAAATCTGTAGGAAAGACTTTTTCAAAAGACAATTGTGGTGCGCAAATTTTAAAATCAGTATCATTACCAACTAAAAAAGTGTTGTCCTTCTGTTAAATGTTCTGCACGCAAAAACCTCATATTGAATTTACTTAGCTATAATGTTAACAGCGGCATAGGGCTTGCTGTCACGATGGTCAATAAGCTCCAGTCACAGTGTATATGAAAATGTTGACACTGGACGTACATTATTATTTTAGGTAAAGTTTGGCATACACGAAGAAGAGCTTGTGCACCATGCAACCGCATTAACAAATACCATAGATTGAAAATCCAGAAACTATATGACGACGAAAGACCCATATTGAATGTTTATTTTAGCGTGTAGGCACGCAAATGTACATGTAAGGATGCCACTCGTATCAATCACACGATTTGTAATACCCTTGAGAATGGAATCCAGGATTAGACCCACTTTCAGCGTAAGCACGTAACTGAGATGTACGTCGTGCAACTAATTTAATTTTTGAAGCTAACTATTGCGTACCACGACAATAGTCGTAAGCAAAGAAAGAAAGCGATTTCACTGACTTTCGAGCAAAAAAGGGACGGAAATGATTTGGAAAGCGAATTTCTCATTCCACACCGACAATCTGTGTCAGAGAGTCTAATGGCAAGTAATGTGTTGTGCAAGTTTCTAGAAAGCTTAATTCGGCTACCATACCGATAAAGAAATTAGTTCTTCGAAAGGATAAGCTCGAAACAATATGTCGAAGTGTAAAATGCACAGCACACTTACTTAGGCTAATATACTATCGACTCCTAGTGCAAGAGTGTGACATACCCTTGCTCTCAAGCAACAACAAAAAAATGTGCTCTGGAAGTGGTTGGTAATGATTTTAAGAGAATTAAAGCACGCGTGCAACATATGATGGTCTGATGACGCAAATTACAGACCCCTTGACAGCTTTGAAAACATCTTTGTCCACAGTCGTGCGAAGTATAAAGAGGGACGGATAAAAGCACAATGTTAAAGAGCAATCTATGCTTGTAGTGCACGCCCTTGAATACGCTTTACGCTTGTGCAGAAAAGTGTATCTTTTGCGCGAAGAAAAGTCTTACTTTGTTAAAACGCATTATAATTGAGCAGATTTTGCACAGATCGAGTCGTTGTATTTTCGCCGTTTCTTCAGCCAAAAAGACTGCAGAAAGTCCGGCACCAATCTACACAAGTGAAGTAGAAACTGCTCGAAAGTGTATCCAAACTTTTTAATAAAGATACAAAACAAATTCTAAGAAACTCTACCTTATATGTCTCGCATTTGCACATTTAGCTGGCGATATCTCAAGATGTAATTTTCTAAAACACGGAAATCGCGCTGGTAAAAAGCATTAAACTGATCTCGCAGGCGTTGTTGCACATCCGCCAACACAAATTCGCGATGCAAAACAACAACAAACTCCCCGACTGTCTTGCTGCTAATCTTTGCGCTGCAGCGCTGCGCAGTATACAGCCTAATGCTGCCAATATCTTATAACCTAATTCCTCCAACTTTAACGCAACACATTTCGCAGCGAAATACTGATTTACTTGCTCGTAGAATATTTTTTTTGACTCTTCTGAGCGACCGCTGTACTTTAGCAGCTCTAATCCTTTTATCCTGAACTCCGTTCTTGGTTTCTCTCGCTGCATTCTGTCGAACATCTCTTGCTGCCGTACCAGCAGTTTGATTATCGGTTGCATCAGTTTGGTATCTGGATTCCACATCGACGCATACCCCCAATGAAGGATATTCTTAATCCTTAAAATTCTTTGGTATCTTTGTGCCTAAGTGCAACGTGCATTGCTTGTGAAGCTGACCGAAGTATCGTCGTCTGAAAGAAAGAACACAATGATGAAATTTCTTTAAATACAAAAAACTATTTTTTAAATTTTAAAGAAATTGCATCGTTTGCAACACAGCCTATAGATGGAAGCTGGGCTTTTGAATAAGCCAATAACTTGGTAGCTTTGAGCTCATTGAGATTTAGTAATTTGACTCCTGACAAAGCTTTCATTTGAATCGCATCTGCCGTGGAACGATGTCCAGTTAGACCGTCAATTATCTTTGCGGATATAGATTCACGCTCAGCCAAGCAGTCGTTCAAGGCTTCCAGAGATCAATTTAGTATTGCATCTACATTCTTATCTTGCGTAGCTATGCCACCTGCGTTTAGAGATGCTCCGTAACCCAATTATTAAACAGTTTTACCCGATCCATTTTAGTCGTACTTACTGCCTTTAAATTCCGATCCTCGCAGCTGGTGCTACACCTGTGGAGCTATATCATCCACTGTATCTTGAGCACCTATGATACCCGTTTGAGGATCTTTTCATTCGCAGTTATCGGCTCTAAGTCACCAAAACTCACTTAAAAAGCACTATCTAAAGCGTCTCCGCCAGCCAGTCCTGCCAGCAAAATTTGGCTACCTGCTGTGAAAGGTTTTTTGGCTGCCGTCTTGTCTGCCTTCGAGAGATGCAAGTACATTCGAATTCTTTCGTTTATATCTCGAAACGGTTAACTTGACCAGCCCTTCTTTTAAATGAACCGTATACACAGCAGGGGCAGCGGCATGACTAAACAAATCCTTGCTGTTAGAATTGGTGTCTTACATCTATGACCTCTCCCCGCGACTTGATCCAGAGTACGTATTCTCTGACCAATGCACGTGTGCAGCCTTGAACACGGAGGCCAATTTTGGTGCAGAGCCTGTGTTTTATGCCAGAGCAACCTCTTTGGAAGCAGGCTTGGCTATTTCCCGATCCAGGCCCTGCCTGTTTATTCATACGTACGTCTTCACGTATCAATGTCAAATAGATAACGAACATCCCTCGTTTATTGGATGTGATCCTAGAGGTAATGTAATGAGAAGTTACTTTAAGCTGAGCTTTTGGTTCTCCTCCAACGCAGGTACCAAATACAAAATGATACAAGTTTACATGCTGAAAATTCTCGAACATTACTGGAGAAGGATAGAATTCCTCGATTGCGTACTTAAAGTTAGCCTAGGATTAAAGCACATCAACATCGTATTTAATGTTAGATTAGTCTCCAAGCTGCACTCTACTGCACATTACGAATTGGGATCGTTCACCAAAAGTTTGTATATCTTTCTGCTCGCCATGGTGCTGTGAGACGCCGTCACATGTAGCCATGGCGTGTTGTACGTGTAAGTCATAGCGTGACCTGGGTGCTAGCAACTTTTCGTTTCTATTTGGAAAACGCCGCTTAAGCTGTTTGGCGAAGCTTTACGCTGTAGCTGGGCACTAATTTGGTAAGTCGTGGTATTGGCAATACTTTGTGAAACCACGGAAATGATCCTCACAAAGCCTTTAGATTTCAGAACCATATGTTTTCGTACGACAGTACCGCTTTCGACAAATTTCTCTGTCCCACAACGTTTCAATACGCGTATAAATACTTACTGAACACTTGTGGCACTTTCGTAGCATTGTACGCTCTGTCCAATTTTCTGGCCTGCACTTCCCGTTTGTCTATCAATAAACGGACGTACGCAACTTGAAACGTCAAGCTGAAACCCCAAACACACATCCCATCACAATAGCCAAGATTTCTAATTCTCTAACGATGTCGCTAGCTGCCTCTACCGCTCTAGACGCTGTTCATTTCCGCTCTCCCTCCCGGCTGCTTGAGTCGATTGTTTGCACGTCTGCACTAATGGCTCCGCGTACGTCACATCAGCGCAACATTGACGTGATCAACAGCCTCGATGGCTATGACATTATCATCGTGTGCACATCCACACCGCACCAGGCGCAGTACTGGCAGAACCGTCTCATGGCCACGCGTGGCTCTATTTCACCAAAGAATGCCAAGGTCATCGCCGTTTACGAAGACTGGGACGGTGGTGCTGGCAACGGCCTCGGCACGCTTTACGCCTACACTAAAGCCGTGGATGCCGCCAAAGAGCTTTATGGCATTGATGTCCCAGCGCTGCTCTCGAAGGGGAGCATAAGCGTTGCGTTGTACCATACTGCTGGGAAGGGCACACGCCTCGCGCCACTTCCGGGAAGTGAGAACAATAACAAGTCTGGCGTTAAGTTGCCGGCGATGGTTGAGGTGAATGGAAAACATGTTCCCATGACGATCCTTGAGGCTGTCGTTAAGCAGACGGGCGTATATGCTTCAAGCCGCTGCGGACGTTTGTCTGTTTTTTGGGGCGACCAAGTTTTTATTCCGTCAGCTGAAGTCAAGTATCAGGCTAAGCATCACATTGATATTCTAGCTGCGCTTGCTCCTATGCCCACAGAGAAAGAGTGGAAGGAGAAAGGACTCGAAAAGTACGGTTTAATTGCGGTCAATCAGCAAGACAATGCCGCCCAGGTCGATAAGGTCACTCACGAGACCGCCATCCGTCTATTGTCTTCTTTTGGGGAGATGAAGTCGGTCGGAACGAGTTTGGGGTCGTTCAGTGTGGACGCTGACATGCTCCAGGCTTTGCTGAGTGAGTTTGCCAAAGAGCTTTCTTTGAAATCCGACAAACTTGATAGTGACCCGCACTTTTGGATGCCGCTCACTCTCGAGCTTAACGCGTACACGGAGGTGATGGAGCAAAAGGGCGTTGACAAATCGGATTCGACTGCGCACTATCAGCGAATGCAGAAGATGATGGCAAACTTCAAGGAGACTAGGACCCAAGAACTTGGACTTTTTGGTTGCGTAGATGTCGGTTGCGACGTGTACTGGTGGGACTATGGCCAATTGAAACTGTATCTCAAAAACAACAGATTGGTGACGAAACCGGGAGTTGAGGCGGACTGTTTGCGCTCGTTTCTTGGCATTAGCAACAATACGGAGCACAGTCAGATTGGCGAGCATGCCACTATCGACGGTGCCACTGTTTTAAATTGCGAAATTGGTCACGGTGATATCAGGCACAGCGTGCTGAGTGGCGTTTGTGCGAAAGAAGTGAATGCAAATGGATCGATTTTAATCAACGTGACAGCGCACTCGATCACGGCTCCCAACTGTGTGGTCTACAATGTCACTTCTAACGAAGTTGATGGATTATGCTTGGAGGAAGGCAGCGTGGTCGTAGGCGTGTTGTTGCCCAATGGCAAGAAGGTCGTCATGCGCTCAAGCATGGACGTTTGCGGTGGGAAGGCATGGAAAACTGTGTTGGAGGAGAATCAACACTCGTTTGAAAGGATCTATGAACTGAACGCTGATGCCAATGTGCAAAAGCTAGAGAAATTGATCCAGGACGAGCATATTAGGATGCGAGAGATGGTATTGTCCTCCTAAATTTCGCTAAATAAGATTAGGATTCTAGGAACTCCGATTTTTATCGTCATTCACTTTTGACTAGAGATGGCCATGTAAATGGCTATCACACAACGCCAAGAAGTGGAGAAAGCTAACTTCTTTGCATCTTACCGGCGTCCTTACCGAATTGCATATTGAGTCTCTCTTAGAAGGGATAGAGTTCCTGCCTAAATTGCGGAATCGCTTTAAAGTATAGCATTTTATTAAGTGTAAATTGCGTACTTCGATCCCTCACTAGAAAAAACAATAAGATCGTACATCTTTCTGCACGCCTCCTCTGTCCACGGTGCTTTGTAGTCAATCTAATGCCTACATTTCTCCCTGAAACCGCGCAAAGATTTCGGAATGCATCGAACTCCGATTCCGCATCTGAAGAGCGAGGAATCGGTTGCATTAGCACGTGCTATGTGTGTAGGCCTTCGAGATTTGCGAGCGAAATTTATGCTCTAAGGCTCAGGCAGTACAAATTTTCAGATTCCCTAGGAGTTGACGGCCCCCAAACAAGTTGAGGAAATTGTAATCATAGAGACCTAATTGTAGCCTCCTCGTACTAAATTTCTACATGCAGACGGCGTGTGAGATGCTCGTGGTCCGCTGACTCTAGTCTACTTAACAGATGTTGCTGCTAAGCAAAAGCAATATCCGCTGGTAAGCAAGAGTGCATGATCCGCTACTGTTTCTAAGATGGTTGACAAAGTGAATCTTTGTATTGCTCAAGTGCCGCTGAGAGGAGTTAAGACGTCGGTTCCAGGGGACATTCTTTACCGGCGCCCTATTAAGCAAAATTAAGCTTACAGAATAGGTATGTGGCTGATAAACACAATGACATTTTGGCTTCTGAGAGCTTGATAACTTTGAAGAGGACGAGCCACTCCTTGTATACGCAAGCATACGAAGTTGTGAATTACTATTCTGAGTCTTGGTAAATTCCGTTGCATCGAAGATTTTTGCACGCCGGCAAACGATTGAAGTTACCCAAAATAGTTTATTTAATGCCTTAGATAAAAACATCGCAAACACGTCCGTTTTAGTTTGACTAGCTATTGGGATCAAAGACTGACCTGGCTGTAAAATCGGGAATATTCGACAGCAAAAAGATTTTTTCGTTCTTGATATGGACAAGTATAAATTAAAGGCTGCACTTAAAATAGAGCCTGCACCCGCGCCGTGGATCTGGAAGAAAGTTCATCAGGTATACTCTACCACAGTAATCTGATGCTTCTCCTTGCCCGGTGGACCACAGAAACATTTGCCTTCGGCCGATAAATGTAACGAGGAGTGAACGAATTTTCGGCAAGCAAATACTTGGTTCTTTGCTCGAAAGACTGCCTCAATCCCCAGGCTGACGATAACTTTTTCAAAATAACCCCGTCAGACTCAGCAGCCATGCAAAAGCTCCCATTTTTAAAGGCTCGGAGGTCCATGGCGAAGGTGGCCGCCTGAATTGCCCTTAAGGAGGAAGAGGCAGAAGTCAAAGACGACAATTTTCGGTACATGCCACAGGAGTATGAAATATCAAAGCTACCATCCAGTGAGCAATGGTCTCGGGAACTTGCCCACTCCCAAGTGCTGATGCAAGTCGTCGCCCCGCGAGAGGCTCACTGAAAAATGTGTCCGACGTGAAAAACGATTTTTAGGTGAACAATGAAGGTCATGGAACCGGACAGTACGCCTATTTGCTTTGCGTGTTACGAAGTCCTTTCGGAGTCCACTCCTCGCGTGCAAAAGTGCTTGGCTCAGAAAGAGCTGCTGTTCCTGTCTTGCCTTGCGCCAGTAATGCGCGCTTATAACACCGCATCAAATTTCGTTTACAATTTTATCTATATGTACAGTGCTAAAAGTCCATGCTACAAGCATTTGACAAACTATTTGAGTCTCGTCGCTCAAATCAAAACATCATCACTTAGTATGTAAGAGACTACTTACCTTCGAAATGTTTGGATTCAGTGTAATGCGAAGTCAGGCACGAGGGGCTTAAGCTCCGTAATTACTTCCACCATACCTTACCGTGCGGTCAAAAGGCTGCTGCTCATATACGAAACGCCCGCTGCTTTTGATCATAACAGCAGTTTTGCTGGAGCCGATCAAGGCGCCTTTAGTAAATTTAATGAAGTAGGGTAGTCGCTTCACTTCATGAAAAGCTTTAGTGCTCATAAAATATTTCTTGTTCAATGCAAACTGTTCATGAAAGTGCCACTAGTCTCAGCGGTCAAAATTTGCTGTAGAAGGTCTTATCCGTCTTAGTCTTCAAGCTTATTCATACTAGCACCAGTTTGTGCGACTAGATGCACGCGCATTCTGATTCGGCCCTGGCAGTCGAAAGCGTCCTCTTGTTCACAGTAACCTTCTTTGACCATGAAATTCGCGAGCTTTATACTTAGATCGACCGCCACGCGTATCAGTACAAGGTGTCATACTTACGTGAGAATGTCGCTTATCTTCGTTGGGGGCTCCAATATCGGCCGGCCACCCGAATTGCATCGTCTTGTAGGCACTCGGCCTGTTAGTCTTATAACGAGTATGCGATAGGTACTAACGACTGTCGTTTGGCCACCCGCTATCACCTTACTATAAAAGTCGAGCGTGGGGACAACACTGTGAAAAGGAGCTGGGAGCACATAAGACCTCATATGATATTGACAGTCCTCGACATTGTAATAACTATTTAGTCGGCATTGTGTGCCGTCTACATTGCCTTGAAAAGAAGGTATGCTATTGGCGAATAATATAACACTTAACAATGTACTATATGCATCGATAAGCTTCACACCCTCTTGTATAAATGAGTTAAAGCACCAAAAGTTCCCTCATTGTGCCAACGGCACAAGTGCTTTTGGAATTGATGTCCTCAATCCAAGACTACTGAAGTAGATTTCTGGATTGTTTAAACGTCGGCTGGATACTATCAGCAAAACAAGGGATACAATCGATTGCATTTACCTAGAGTTAAAAAATTTTTTTGACCAATTATCTTTTTTATCAAAGTTGGTCGACTTAGTAATTTTAAAAGTTAAGCTGAGCTTTTACAATCACGATTAGACAAAATTTCGTTAATCATTCCACGGTCCAGAAAACTGACATACGGATGTGGCTTCTCATCGCACATACTGCGCAGTGATTTCGATCTAGCACTTGCTCTCTCCGTATAGCATTTTCATTGAAAGTGGTGCACATGTAGCATCATCGAAAAACGTTTTGTAATCGGCATAGCGTTTGCTATCCCGTGACTATCAGCCACGGGTCCGTACCTAACACTATCGTGCCTGGACGACTATGTATCCATAAACCGATTTGCTGCATGCATAGAGTTATACTAGCTGGAGCAGCTGTCAAATGCATCGTTTGACAGTTTTTCCGACAGGGCAAATACAGTCAAAGCTTGTGGACTTCCAACAGCTCACTAGTATTAACATGCTCTGTATTGACGAGGGTTCCGTAGTTTGTACCTAATGTCAGACCTTAGAGGTTCTTACATACTCGGTCATCTAATTGTGTATGTGATTACAAATATGCTTTAGAGACCAAGAAACTCTTACTCACGCTCTTATGATAGCATCATGTGCCTCCAAAAGTATACCGTATTTAAATCGTCTTTTAAAACAACTGCTGGGGCTGTTCCCGCGAAATTTTTTTATTTGGTGAAGCAGACTGTCTGCCTTCATATATCCATACGACTGCAATTGCTGTCGACTTTCGGTTAGTCGCATAAAAAACTTTTAATTTGGCATTCCCTTGCTATGCCTGCAAAATTTGCTCGTCAACAAAGCTTGTAAATTGGCTGACATGAACCAGATTAGAATGTAATCGGATCAAATGCGCGTCGGTAAGCATGTTAAGGTTTCTGCGTCTCTATACGAGGCGACCACGGACAATGACAACTACCTCGCTGTTCTTAGAGACAAGTGGGGACATCTTATCGCCAATTTTAAAAATGTCTCGTCTTAATCGACTACATAGGGCTTGCAGCCTAGACAATACACTCAAAAAATTAACATTGTTTACTTCTCGGCAAAAAAATTTAAGTCATGAACAAAGCAGCGTAAAGTAGCCCTGAGCTGCGTGGAGTGGGACGAGATGACTTGCCCATAGCCATCCGCATCGGGATGAAGAGACACAAAACGGACGGTATAGTCAGAACGATGCTACAAATGCTTATTAAATCCAGGATGCCTGGTGAAGGTTTTTTTTTTACTAATATCCGCATCGGGTTCTGTGTGCGCGCAAATTGCTGAAAAGGCTCAGCCGCTTTCGCATATATTGTTGAGATCGTGGCGTAGGCCACGCCAAAACAGGTTTCCTACTTTAGGTCTGTTTAATGTGTGTTACTGCTTACTAAACAACCACAGTATTGGTCAACTCTGTTGCTAAGCACATGTGTCGGTGTTGACATGAAATTACTGAGCTTTCACAACCTCAGAAGTTGTCTACGATGGTCTAAATGAGCCTTTACAACCCTTCGAAATGGCTTTGGACGAACACATCGTCAATACATGTTCGGGTAGAGCCCTAGTATATTCGAAATGATTGCGTGACCAGACCGTCAGTCGACACTAGGACGTTAAGTAGCCGTGATATTATCGCTAACCGCTCACATAGCATACTGTGACATGTAGCACAACCACTTTAAGATCAAAAATTAGAATCTGTTCACTGCTCAATGTGCACATCAAAAAATTGTTAAACGTTGTGTCCTTTCTCGGGTGTGGGTGTTTGTGCAGAATACGTTACACCGTTCTGTTTTTTGCGAGCACGACGTAGACGCCACTTTTCGTTCTGAAAGTTCGGAGATTTTGACTTTCGCACAATGCCAATCGTCGTCTATTCGGCGATGGGCATCAATGAGCTCACATTGCACTCCGGTTAGCAGTCATTAATGAGTGAGCGATAAACATTTGTGCTAAAAGACGCGAGGTCTGTCTACGGTGCAATTTTGTAACAGTGGGCCTTCCAGGGTCGGACCAAGTGGTACGGCGGCTCTTCTAAGGATTAGACTCTGACCCTCCCTGGGAGAAGCAAAGGGTATCTAGACGAAGAGCGAGTCAAGTATATGTGTTCTACAAGTAAAACATCCGATTGGCTTTGATACGGTGACAAAATAGGTTGTAAGGTCGTGCAAAAAGAATGGGCATTTTTGAGTTTGCTTCCAGGCAAGCAATAACTTTTGGAGTATTCTTGTAAACGTACGACGCAAAGAACGTTTGGTCTTAATTGGCCGGTCAACACTTGTTCGACCATTTAACTTAAAAGTGAGTTTTTCTCCCGCAAGACGGTATTTTTTGCGGGATATGCGAGTTAGCGAGCTCATCGTCAGATACGTTGATAATCTCAGTGAGTGGGGTTACCATATGAATGTCCCGTGGGTTGTTGTCACGACCCAATGTTGGTGTCATGACCAACGAGGGCATTTAAGGACAGATCATTATCCTCGGAAGTTGCTGCAGTTTTTCCTATTTTGGCGGGTGAAACCTTTTGCATCGCCGGTCAGTCTGTTGGAAAGTCGTTCAATTTCGGCGTTTACCCTCGGCTAGTGAAGTCGTTTTGAACTTACTGCAGTCATTCTTTCGATCTTATCGACGCATTAGCAAAAGATACAGACAAGTTTTTGTCTGAGTACACCATACATTCGTAGGATATGTTGCTTCTATACTATGCAAAAGAGAACGGATCTCACGCTTGAAGCTTTTTAGCACCTTCTTAGCCCGGGCGGTTTGTTGGTAGACGATCGCCTTTGAGACCGTAGCCTGAAGCACATTAATCCTAGGCACACGCAATTTCTTTGGCGCAGATGCGCGCACTCCTTGATCAAAACACTTCTTCGCTGCCTATTTGGATTCGTCACTTGACTACTTAGGCTTTTAGCATTAAAAGCGACAGTGCGATGAATTACACTCATCTCTTCTCTGAGATGTGCTATATATGGGAGGATGTAGCGAGTAATTACATGACGTTACAGCTTTGCGATCTAAATGTATGATTGTACAGGCTCAAACGCCAGAAAAATGGTGGCTGTCCCGATAGTGCATAATGATTCCTTTAGTGATCTAAAAATGCCCAAATTGCGATTTAAATCAAAGTTGAGTACATATCGTTGTTTTGGAAAAGGACAAACTTCTGATGACCTTTTCCATTGGCTATAACTTGGGAGATAGAAATTTTTTAAAGACGAGGAGAATGCGGTATAATAAAGTTTATTGAGTAGCAGCACGCGTAATGGAGCTCCGCACACAGTACCTGCTGCTGCTATTCGTGTTTGGAATTATTGCAAAGGGATTGGTTAAGGTGCGTTGTTCAAGTTTACGTTCTGACTGAAAACCTGACGCTCGAATTGTTGTGCTTGTTACGCCCCGCTAAATAGTCCACTTTTGGATCGAACCTATCTATCTTGTTGCTTGTGTGCGTGGGCACTTACTATTGGCGCATGAAAAAGAAGGAGAAGTGCGTGTACGATGACATCGCCCGCCAACAAGCTGAGGCAGCAGCTAAGCTGGACGCACTACACGGCATAGGTGATGGAAAGGTTACGGAGCTAAGCATGGCTTTGCGAAGGACGTCCTTTAAGCTCAGCGAGTCCGACGCGCACGTCATCACGTAAGTCTTTACAAGAATAGTTCTTTTACTTGCTATCCGAGCGGCAATTGTTTGCTGATAGCAACAATATAGGGACCGCGTCCGCCGGTACTCGAGCAAGTTGGGTGGAACTCGGAAAGACCGCCAAAAGTTCTTACGGAAAAATACGAAACGTAAGGCAGTTGGAACCGACAACTTGAGCGACGTTGTGCATATAGCAGCCGTGGAGGCTACGGATAAGATGCTCGAGATTGACCCGATGATGCCGGAACTTAAAAAAAGAGGGGAGGGCAACAGGAAGCAAGCGATAGAATCAATCGTTGAAGAGGCTGTAGATGCCACAATATAATCGTAATCTGGAGTTTCATTTACAAAGGTTATTTTATATTCATGTGAAGGTCTGCTACAAGGCGAATTGACTATAAAAGTACAGAAACGGCGCAACAAATAAGAAGCTGTCCATGCGATCCAGACAGCCCCCATGACCGGGAAAGAATGTACCCGAGTCTTTAATCCCAGCGACACGCTTCACATAGGACTCGACTAAATCTCCCACGATACACAAAATGCCTAGCCCAGTACCCAGCACCAACTGGTGCGAATAAGGTACTACATCAAGCGGTGGTAACAATTTGTATGTCCAGGGTAACCCAATCGAAAAGCGCGAGAAAGCAAACATGAAGAGCACGGTAATTACACTGGAAAGGATGCCTGCAACGGCGCCTACGAGGGTTTTGCCTGGACTTACAGCTGATGCCAACTTTGTGTGGCCCATGAAGTATCCAATAACAAGCGCACCGCTGTCACAGACCCAGGCGCAGCACAGTCCGAGGACTTGAAGTCCATGTCCATACTTGTTTGAGCTAAATCTTAGTAAAATGGCATGACTAAAACCGCTCACAATGTAAATTAGCGCGAATATATCGAGCAGCAACCTGGTCACCGCTGATGTAGCAGCGAAGATAACAACAGAGTGAGCCATGCATAGCACAGACAATTGCACAATATTGTTCACTGTACCTGTCTGGTCCATCTTGGTGGAGGTTGTGATATGAAAAGTAAAGATCGCCATTGTCGCTCCAAAAGTCAGCGCATCTTTGTTGACAACAGATCGACATTATTACCATTGTCTATGCTACGCTTACCACTTGTAAAAAAACACAGATTCGTTTACCATAAATGAGCTTGACACCACTCCACGCGCCCGAGCAAAGTACAACTCCAGTTGCAACCAACAGCACGCCATGCGTAATTTTCACCTTCGCCGTTCCATGTTGTGGCGCAATCCGGGGACAGATGTTGACAATAAACTCTACGAGCGAGAGGCAACATAGCGTTGTTGTAAGCAACAACATACCAACATTGGAGCTCAACAACGAAAGCGCCGTCGGGATCCCCACTAGCCCCGTCAGCACTCGCCGGCTCCAAGCGATCGACATACTTATTAGCCTCTTCTTACAAACACAGAGAATAATGGTACAGTATGTATGATACGTATAACTTTTGAAAGGCATTAACGAAGCATAACGCTAGATTATAAGAAAATTGCTTTACGCAATTACTGCAACTTCTTGCTACGAGAAGTGGCAGCAGCTTTGAGACAACTTTCATATTGAAAGACCGTCAGGTCTTGAATGTGGGATATGTCTCGCACATAGAGGAGCTTAGCTACGCGTGACTCAACCACTAAAGGAAACAGCCAAGGCGACATCTAATTCAATCCAGATTTTAGCTGCTTGAGTCAATTAGGTTGCTCCATGGACTTACCGAAGCGACCAGGGCGTACCAAAGAACCCCGGTGATAACACCGAAAACGACACCAACTGCCACTTGATCTACCGAATGGTAGTTCAAATGGATTCGTGAGTAGCAGGTAAGCACCGCCACTATTATCGCACATAAGATCGTAAGCCCATGCTCTAGACGTCGACGCGTATTTAACCTAGCAAAATCACGAACTGTATGTCAACATGCAGCCGAGCTAATTATCGGCTCTAAGCTCAACACCTCTTCGATGTGTAGATTACTAGGTAGGTTGCAAAGAATCCCATAAATTGTGAGTGCGCCGATGGCATCCCCGGTCCGCTCATGTACGCGCCATCTGGTCGAGGCTGGTTTATCAACTTCTTGAGCATTTTGTTAATCGCGATGCTCACAAACTACCCGTCAATTTTGCCATTTCTTATACACCTGTCTAGAAAAAAATAAATAATCAACCGTCTCACCTGCCCGGTCAGCATGCTTATGCTGTCCAGATCTCGCTGCGATGCGATGACTGTGAGGTACACGATCATTAAGAAGCTGCGCGTTGAAATCAGTCAGTTTCTGTACAAGCATTCTACATGACAATATGACGTACATAGGACATAGCGTGCAAAGCGCAAGCATGGCCCCGAATGGGTCCGCTGGGTCGTACACCACCCACGTGAGTTCGAACTCCTGCACAGTCTTGGCCAACTCCATTGCTGTAGATTGGCTGTTGTCATTACGGTGGAAGCATCTAATTGGCTGAAATGAATACCATAGCGTCTTTTATGCCATTTTCAATGCATCATGAGTGCGCGAGCCACACGCCTCGAGAGCCTTTTCCTGCTCGTGCGCGGTCTGTGCCTCGAAACTTATTTGCAAGAATGATTGCACGATCTACTCTTTGATCTCATGTCGTGATTTTTTTCTGCCGGAGCAGATGGAAGCTGTGCGCAGATCCGCGAGAACGCTGCGGAGAAGTTAGGTGAAGTGGCAGTGTGCGCTCCTGATGCCTGTGCGTCCATTTTGCAGAAACTGCGTCCTCTCATTGTGGACAAAGAATGGGAGATTCGAGTGGCTGCTTCCAAGTGCATTGGTGTCGTGGGATGCTCCTTGCGGAATGAGGACGAGAATGTCGCGGATGTTTTCGCCTCTGTCTCGCGTAAGTAGACACTAAGGCTGACCAGACAATGGTAATGAGGAACTGAGCCTGTTGCTGTCATATGTTTCAGTTGGTGGTCATGATTCGTCAAGCAATGCACTAAGTTTGCAAACAGTTGACATTCAAAAGGTGGTGCAGGAGGGCGCTCCGCTATTACGCAGTGGAGGAGAGGTGGGTGATTGAAATAAATGACGCTAAGATTGTTATGACTGACAGTAGAGAAATGGTGTGGCAGGAGTATAATTACAAAACGGACTTGTCTGATCAAGAGCGACGAGTGTATGCTATAAAACAACGTCGATTACTACTGAAACGTTTAAGTGGAACAGAAAGACCTATTTGGAAATCACATGAAAATTCGTTGACACAGCAGCTACTTCCGCGACTTAATCGAGACCGTACGAAATACCGTACCGAAGTGTTGTTTTTGTGTACCGATAATGTTGTTTTTTATCATAGATGCACAAGAAATTGCTAATGAAATCGAGGCTAGCGAGGCAATGCCTGATATGAAAGAAGATCCTGCTAGAATAGCTAGCCAGAAAAAGGCAAGTGAATTGCTGTATTTGTCAACAAGAATTAAACGTCAGTCGAACAATCACCTGGCTGCAAAGGGTGGCGTTAAAAGATTAAAACCTGGTTGTCATGGTGGTGAACCCAACAACGTAAGTATCGAATACGCAAGTGAAAGTAGCACTGGCGGATGGATCGGCGAATCTAAAGTTCCAAGTGTTGCAACGATTGTTGCAGGCTTGGTCTCTGATTTGTTCGAAAGCATGTTTGATTCTAATTGGGAGGTTCGTCACGGCGCGCTTTTATCGCTACGACAAATTCTCTTATCAGCCCATTTTATTACTGCTGTTGAAGCAGCTCGAGCATTGGCAGATAATTCTGGTAAGTGTGACTTTGTTGACAAGTGGCTGGAGGAGTGTTTGGTTCGATGCATCTGTGTTCTGGCTCTGGACCAGTTTGTGGACTACTCAGCCGATGGCTCAGTCTCTCCTGTACGTGAGGTGTGCGCACAGGTGTTCGGTATCTTACTCGGTAGCCTCTCAAGTGAAGCTACGCTGGTCAAGTATTTGCAAGAAGTACGAACGCTGTTTAAAGGATCGATGTGGCAAGCTTTTCACGGCGGTCTGTTAGGGCTGAAATATCTTGTTCAAGCCCACAAAAAGCACGCTCAAGTCCTGGTTCCTTTTTTTATCGGCGATATTTTGATGGCAATTTCCCTACCCAATTTAGAGGAGGACGTGTTAGTGCTGGCGGCGGACATGCTTAAACATTTTGCGCCTTTTATGGAAAATGTTAAATTTGAGGACATTACAAAGGCTGCTCTGCTGTTGTGGAGATCTATGGAGCTTCACAAAGGCGCAGGTCTAATGTCCGCAAGCATAGTCGAGGCTCTGAGTGCTTGGTACAATAATCCCGAAATTGCAAAAATTTTGCAAATTAGTACGGAAGTTCAGACAGCAACTTGGCTAAATTTGCCGCTTACAGTTCCGATGCTACATCACCATTCGCAGCATGTTCGGGCATCAAGTGCAACATGTGTGGCATCTATATTTGCTGGCGGGCTTTTATTTTCACCTTCAAATTCTGCCACCTTTTTTAAAGTTTTTTTGCCGCATTTGCTGCTCCAGCTACTTTTTGAAAGCGATGAGCTTGTCAAACGAAGCTTACTTTCTGCTTGGAAGCAAGTAATTGGTAGCTTGTCGAAAGAAAAATTGCTTATGCCTTTGACAAGTGAGCAGTTGCCAAAGTGGATGACTTTGTTGTGGTCTTCTTACGAGATTGAATGCCTAAACGTTCGGATTACAAATTCAGACGATGGTATATTCGATGTAGATGATCGCCATAACACGGACCGAGAAATGCCAAAAAACTCGTTTTCTCGTGATGCGTTTGCTGAGGCGATTGGTTTTGCCGCTGCGCTCGTCCCTCCATTTAGCTCGTGCATGACAGAGTTAGTCGAATTGATTCGCAATGGTTTATTCAGTAATTCTGGTGAGCGACAATGTGCTGCACTGCTGTCATTGTCGAAATGGAGCTACTACGAGAAACAGCAAAATGGTAAAAGCTTGCACGAACAGTCACGACGAAAATGGCATTTGCAAGATTCGATCGGTTCTTCACTTATAGCATTTGCAGAGAATCATTGGAGAATGGTGCAGCTCGAAACATATTCTAAAGGTAAGTTATTCTACAGCGAGCAGCTTGGGCTTCTAAATCGGGTCAAGCAGATGCAAGATCGAATCATTGACATTTTTTCCTCTCACGGGATCTTACTTAAGCCAATGGGTAGCTTAAAATTGAAATCGGTATCAACTGCAGACATTTCGAGACAGATTGCTGAGCACGTTGCTCTTTTTCCTTATGATGAGCTGCAAGACAACCCGGAAGCATTTAAGCTGGCACACTTTAAGCGACAAGACCTTTTCATGGTGGACGAACTTGTCCAGCAAAGCTTCTCTTGTTACAGTCACCGAATACAAGGTTTGGGAAGTAGCGCGTACTGTGAACTGCTTCTTATTCCCAAAAGAAGCGGTTTCTTGGTCAAGGCGCTGATGAATTCCTTAAAAGAAGAGAACGACATGGCATTTCGCATGATTTCAGCACGAACGATTGCAGATTTTGTTGTGAGGCAGGTACATTTGCAAAAGAAGTGTGTCGCTAAGATTATTCACAATCTCTGCAATAGTACTTCAGCACTGGTAAGCGTATCCTATGACCGCAGCATGTCAATTTGTGAAAGCGGTAATTTTCGACGTGATTGCACCATGTTCACCCAACCTGACGTTTTAAAGAAGACAGAAACTCGAGTAGCTGGGGCCAAAGCTGCGCTAAGTGAAATCTGCAAGTGCTTCGGCAATAATGTTTTTAAGTCGTGTCAACCGTTAGAGGATGCCATTTCAAAGGCGTGGAAGCAGCAAAGTGTTGATGAGCTCACTATTCAGCGATGCATGCACTTGATTACGGTGGTGGTTCCTAACGTTAACAACGACGCTATGGAAACCTGTTTGTCATGGCTAGACCCGCTTGCCCAGTTGATACAGCAGCCGTATCAAAATCAAGATATGCGTTGTGGAGTGGCTCACGGTATTGCTACAATTTGTAAATACGCTAAAGGTCAGCATCGAGAAAATGCAATGCTGGTCGTATATACTAAGATATTCGTTGCTTTCTCGTTCAAAAGTAGTGCCACTTTGAAGGCCGATGCACTTGAAGCCGCCGTAATGGTACTCGATCGTATCGTCTTTACCCTAGGGGCGGAGATATCACCATACATCCCGAGCCTCGTTCACTATGCGATGAAAACCATGAGCTCGCAGTTTCAACAAGTCCGCACATTTGCAGCTAAAACGTTTGCAAAGTTGGTACCATTAATTCCACTCCAGATGGATTTAAAGCTGCGTGATTCAAATCTCCTATTTTCCGACTCATTGAGAAGGATTGTAGAGGAAAATACAGTTTCTCGCACTTTTCTACAGAGCTTCACGGCCGGGAAAGCCATTCAGCATACCGATGTAAGGTCGTCGTTGACTCCAGAAACATCGCTGCGCTCGTATCAGCAGCATGGCGTGGATTGGCTGTGCTTTCTGGCCAACAACAATCTTCACGGAATCTTGGCAGACGACATGGGTCTTGGCAAAACCCTACAGACGCTTTCCGCTATGGCTTCTACCCTAGTGGTGGAATCGAAAGACGGTTTGGCAAATCCTTGCATGATTGTGTGTCCGCCAATTCTTGTTCATCATTGGATGCAGGAGGTAAAGAAATACATTCCAGGCGTCTTTGCGTCTACCGTTGACTACTCTGTTCCATCGGGCGATCGAAAGAAACGTAGTTGCAGAGACCGCTTTTTGTCATCGACACTTGGTTCGTCATTGATCTTAACAACTTACTCGATTCTGCGTGCTGATGTCGAATTCTTGAGCACAATCGACTTTATGTATGTGGTACTTGACGAAGCACATTTGATCCGAAATCCATCCACGGAACTTTTTCGTGCTGTGTTGAACCTTCACGCCTCACACAGAGTTGCCCTTAGTGGCACTCCATTGCAGAATAACGTCACCGACTTGTGGGCTCTCTTTGAGTTTATAATGCCAGGGTACTTAGGCGACTTTGGTTCATTTCGTAGTGAATTTGTTCTTCCAATCACGAAGTCAAAGGAGCGAAATTCGACATCAGCCCAAAAAGAACAAGCAGCAATCGCAATTACAACATTACATCAAAAAGTTTTACCATTTATTCTCCGGCGAACGAAAGATCAGGTTTTAAAAGAACTCCCGCCCAAAATAATATCCGATGTGCTACTGCCATTGACATCGCTGCAGAAGCGGCTATATTCGCTGGCATCAACAGGAAACGACGCTGCGAGATCTGTGAAATTTTCGCGAACGACTGTGGCTAAGTTGCACGAACCAAAAGTGGATACAAAAAATCTTACCAACGTGCTGACTAATCTTCAGCTGCTGCGCAAGATATGCGTACACCCAGCACTTGTTGCAGATCATATAATTACTCAAAATCTCAGTTCAAAGGAGAAGGAGGCACTTTGGGATTGGAAAAGCTCGGGAAAGATGACTGGGCTGCATGACATCTTGGTCGACTGCTGCGATATTGCAACACGAAATCAGGAGAAATTTCAAGCCTCCGCTCCTATTGCAGACGACACAAATTTTTCTACACACCGCTGCCTGGTGTTCGCTCACTTGCAAAAAACACTAGATCTTACGGAGCAGATGCTACTGACTGCGCTACCTGAAGTGACATACCGTCGTCTTGACGGCCAATTTTCTCTCGCGAAACGTGCAGACATCGTGCAGCATTTTAATGATGATCCTTCGATAAATGTTTTGCTCTTAACTACATCACTTGGCGGTCTAGGACTCACGCTCACTGGTGCTGACACGGTAATATTTCTCGAGCACTCGTGGAATCCTTTTGTCGATATACAAGCAATGGACCGCGCGCATCGCATTGGGCAGAAACGTACCGTTCGCATTTTTCGGCTTATCATGGAAAGCTCACTCGAAGAGCACATCGTAAACCTCCAGGAGTTCAAAAAGCAAGTTGCAACTACGGTTGTGCAAAACAGTGATGCTCAAAGCAACATGAATGCTAATACAAAAGGGGTGCTGAGCTTGCTGCAAGCGTCGTCAACAGCGGTATCAGCCAAAGATATTCGAGCGTCATTTAACAAAATCGATAAAAATGACAAGCACGTTGTGCCAACACTTCCTCAAGGGGCTCAAGAATTGCTTGACCAGATTGGTGAGCTGTGGGACGAATCCCAGTACAAAACCTTGGCCTTTCCTGAACAAGAGTGACATTTGGTCGCACAATTAGGCCGAGCAACAAAGATTTTTACATACAACTTCGGCATAAAACCCGACTGTTTTGATATTACTGGCCATCGACTAGGTTTTCAACGTCAAGTTGGATGATGTCAGCGTCGCAGCCCTATGGTATACAATGGCATATAGTACGAAAAAGTTTAGCATCCCATGCTCCATTTAGGGACGTTGTCAAAGGAAATGTACCAATAATGACGAGATGTTGGGATTTGTACGACCACGATCGCCGTGCACGAACTCCTTTACGTACGTTCCCGCGGACGTTATGAGACGCAGAAGCATGTAATGCTTGTTCAGCACCTCACACTTAGCTGCATGTATAACTTTCGGCCGTGTCATTAATGTCCTACGGTGCAGTACGCGGACAGGAGTCTGCTGCTGAATGGTGAGATCCTGTATTGCGTCAATGCTCGCAACCGCATCAGATGTCAATTCACCTTCCGACCAAACAACACAGCTGATATCACAAGATTAGCCTTTGCTGAGAAACTTAAACCCAGAAGCAAAGTGCAGACCAGTAGGTTTTCTTTTTTGAGTCCGCACCAGCCTGAAGCTTCGTGAAATAATCCTTGGTGGAGCTTTTGACTTGAACAATTTTAACAGCCCCAGCATTTGCAGTATTCACTGCCTTCTGAATCTGGTCATACCCAATTTGGTTTAGGTGCGCTTTTCTGGCATCTGCAAACAAAGAATAAGATTACGAGCCTATGGCGCTTAAATAGATGCATACTAGACAGAGCATAGCGACTACGCACCCAAGATCTCTAAAATGAACGGTCTTCCATTTCCAAGCATGCGTACGTCTACATCTTCACGACCAGCGGTATGGAATTTGTAATTCACTCCCTTAAAGTATGATAGAGCAATATTTCCTATACACTCTTCCACGGAGGAGTCACCCATACGCTCCCCGTCCAAAATCCACGGTGTCTGGCTCAATCCGCGCTGAAGTTTGAGATAACGTCCCTGCATATACACGGAGTCACGCTCGAATGTAATCACCGCTTCTGGTGTAGTAGTGAGTTGATCGGGTGGGGATTTAATACTCGTGGGCATCATCGTAAGGGCTGCTAAAGCACGGGAAACTGCCCCAAAGCCATCAAATACTGGAGGTTGTCCACGACCGCGTTTTCGAGTACTTTCCATCTGCTTCTGTAAAATAATGCGGTGGTGTATGTATGTACAAAGAAGCATTAAAAAGCAAATAATCGTGATTTCGCTTTGCTACAGCCGTACTTGAATGGTTGGAATCTGGCGTACTTCATCAACGGATTCGCAATGCTTAATGTCAATCAATATGGCAAACTCACTTTTGTTCATGCACTCGGCATTCTTAAGCATCCGCGATATACATGGCACTACAAAAGACTAGATAATTTGAGAGAACAAAAGGTGAGCATCCAATTTTATTAGTATCAACGTGTTCGCACCTTAATAACGTCTTTCATATCGAATGGTGACTTGTGTGAATAGTTGTCGACATCGATTCGCAGATAATTTAGCAGCGAGTACTCGCGCAGCAAAACGACGCTAGGCAACTTAATGTTAAGTGAAAAGGTCTTGACGTCATAATCCGCCATCTTTGCCGATCGGTGCACGTCGGCCAGAATTGTTTCTAGAAATGCACTTTTCAAGACACCCACACAGCATGTGCAGCCTAGTGAAAGCACGTGCAAGTTAAATGCTGTCTCATTTTAAATATTGCCTTAAACATACATGCAGCATTTTGCGTTATTACGCCGCTCTTATCAACAAATTTGTACACGGCTTCGGTCAAATCGTCCTCAGAACAGCTTTAGGGATGAAAGCCACATCCAAAGAAATAGACAGCACGGGGCATTAGTTTCTGGCATAGGGGATGAGGGACATGGCTGGTCATGGGGCCACTAACGCATAAATGCTCAAATCTTGGACGCCACTAAAGCGCAGACAGCAGCGCACGCATACGCCCACTTCACAAGCGCGCAGTAGCGTTTCGGCCGACAACTTGCCGTTACGTAGCACACTTATGAGGTCCATCCAGACGTTGCGACGATATAATCGATCGATTGAGTTCGTCTTGCTTATGACCACGTGATCCTCATTTTGGACCAATTGTGAGAAAATACTCGGCGCGATTGCACAAAACCCTTGACCTTTGAGCAAATCGAGCAAGTAAAGCATTCAGAAGCGCACTCGGCGGCAAGCGGACACAGCGAGCCAGCAATGCCGAGCTTCTGTCCAAGGTCTGTCGTTTCTTATACTGCTGTCCTCTCTTCTATGCACGAAATGAAAGAGTGTTGTTTCTCCAAGTAGATGTGGAGACTTTGTGGAGGTGGACGCGTGTGAAAAGTGCGGCGAGACGGCAGTGCGTGGCATTGGTAATGAGGATTAGATGCTGGACAGGTATTAAGGATTTTGATGGCTACTGTAGGTAATTGCTAAAGAGAACCCATGGAAAGCAGGATCTTTGCCGGGGGGCGATCCAACGAGTATTCCTGCCTTACCCACAGCCTTCACCGCGGCTGCGCTCATTAAAGTGATGGGGTGGGTGAAGAAGAAATTAGATCGCTGTCCTGCTGAGACTGACGCGTTGGCATTGCTATTTCTTGTTTGCTGTGCAATATACAGGGTGCAGCCAATGGCGGAGCCACCTCGCAAAGAACAGGCTATTGCGCGCTTTAACTTTGTGCCACAAGACCCGAGTACGCAGCTTAAGCTCTCTAAGGGTGACGAAGTAGATGTTGTGCGCAAGGACAACGATGGCTGGTGGTTTGTTATCAAGGACAGCGAGAAAGGTCTTGTGCCTGGCTCCTATCTGCACATTGAAAACCCTATCATCCCTGTTACGGACGCTGCTATCCTGGCCGCACGCGAAGCTTCCAACCAGCGATTCATGCAAATACAGCAAAGCTCGAAAGGCAGCGAGAAGGAAGAGATTGCAGGTGTAGCTAATCAGTCGCCGATTGGTTTGGAGGCTCTTGCCATTGCGGATTCGTGTGCACCAAAACCACCAAATGGACCAGCGCGTGGCGCAGATGCCAAGTTTGTCGGTACAGAATTCAAGCCCGGCGAAGTACGAAAACTTAGGAAGTGCTTTGCTTGCAAAGAGACTATTTTAGGTCGCACGAAAGTATGCAAGGACGAGATTTTTCACGAGATTTGCTTATTGTGTAAGGGCTGTCGTGAGTCAATTGAAGAAGATGAGGATTTTACTCTTATTAAAAAGAAAGCATACCATGCCGACTGTGCAAAGGACGTCATTCATTGCTTTGCGTGTGACAAGGAAATCTTAGGCCGAGTGTACCGCGCTGGAGATGGCACATTCCACAAGCTCTGCATGATTTGCTCTAAGTGCAAGAAACAGTCGAAAGAAGCTGATACAAAGCTGGAAAACGATCTTCTCGTTTGTGGCGACTGCGTTGCGGAGAGGGAAAGAAAAGAGAGGGAAGAGAGAGAAGCCGCACTTGAACGTGAGCGCGCTGCTGCTAAAGAAAAAGCAGAGAAGGAGGCGGCTCTTGCTTCGGCAAAAGCACTGGAGGAACAAAAGGAGCGGAAATTACGCGAGGCTCAGAAGGCAGCCGAGGAGGCTGCAAAGGCAGCAGCTGCTCGTGCACAGGCAGAGGCTCATACCATGCAAAGAGCTGCCGCCGTAGCTGTCACAAACGGTTATAGGCGATCCGAAAACGATAGCTTTCGATCAAGCACATCGAACCTCGACGAATTCGATCTTGGGGCCACGGCCATCGATATGTCTGGACAAAATGGACGAATTTCCGAAGTGTCAGACCTTGAGTCGGTCCTTAGTGACGGCGACTACGCGGGATACATGGGTACTGGCCAAAGGGAATCGCTGCGATTGTCGGAGGTGTTAGACCTCGAGTCGTATAGCGACGATCGTTTGTCTGATCTCAGTGGCATTTCTGAAGGGACTGGAGAAATTAACAGACCACCGCAATTGACAGCTGGAGAAGCTGTCAATAGAGATGAGCAAACACTCTCCGAAGACGAGGACGATCGCGAGTTGTGTGGTGGTTGCGGTCTCGTTCTGGAGGGGGAAGCAGTTGGGGCCTTGAATCAGTATTTTCATCATGAGGTACGCATTTGAAAAAGACTAAATCCTGGTACAGTGAATCTAAAGTACTGCGATTGCTTATGTGAGTGCAGTGCTTTAGATGTAGTCATTGCAGTCGCGCAATCGCCGAAGATGATGGATATGCAGAAAAGGATAATCAGGTGATACTCGATCTCTCCGGTATGCTAAGCGAGTTTAGCTCACAAATGTGTTAACAATCTAGGCTTTCCACCAAGGGTGTTATCAAGCCCGATTCGGCAAGAAGTGCAACCGATGCAACAAGGTCCTAAAAGGAAAAGTGGTCAAGGCCCTTGACCAGCTTTATCACCCGGACTGCTTTGTGTGCTATCGATGCAGTGCGTCCCTTTCAGGTACTGTACGGGCCAAAGTACAGGGATTTACGATGCCAGTTCTAATTGAAATTTCACCGCACGATTTTTTTGTCTGGCAGAAAGTTTCTTCGAGCACAAAGGCCAGGCTGTGTGCGGGAAGTGTAAACATGAAGCAATTGCGCAAGATGGACCTAACCTCTCGTACGCAGCTCGGGCTTGATCTATGCTTATTTCTACTAATAATCATGGTTATTGACAGAGAGAATATGACCCCAGTGTCTAAGGGTATAGCGGGGTACCGATTCGACGCCCAGGATGACACTCAGCTGACTATTTATCCGGGTGATGAAGTCTATATTCTACAAAAAGTTGGTTTTATCAAGTTGATGCTTCGTTTTGTTTTAGATTTTAACATTAGTTACATTTGTGCAACAGGACGAGGATGGTTGGTGGCTAGTGGAATTGCGAAACAACCGTGGCTACGTCCCAGGTTCTTACTTAATCGAGCGCCCTATTGAGAAGCCTAAGTCACATCAAAAAAGGAAGAAAAATCCTTTTACGAGTAAGTCGAGGCGCAAGCCAGGCCTTTGCAGCTCGTGCTCGACTCAAAATCCAGCAGAGGCGCGCTTTTGCAGAAGTTGTGGCAACAATTTGATGGCCTAACTGTCACATGGTAGCAAAGTAAGAATTAAATGCTGTTTAGAGAAAGATGCGTAGCTGATCAGGGAAATGTCCCACTTAAGGCGTTGCGTGTGGCTGCCGTTTCTGTGTGAGATTTCGACAAGAAAACGTCCCGTTTACCTGTCCCTTGCTTGTTCTCATCGCTGCAATCTCAACTGGCATTTGCTGCTTGTCCACGCATCATTATGCATTTTGCTGCAAATAAGCCTTTGCGAAACAAACTACAGCAAATGCTGCTTGCCCGATCAACCCAGCTTTTAATTCCGCTTAAGCAATGCAGTTCACGAAGCATGCAGACTCGTCGCATAATTTCTGTGTGGGATAAAGTGCAGCCTTCGCTCTGGCATCCTTTGGCGTCTCTGGAACAATCACTTATGGATGTAGAAGTAATGGCTCGCCGAGTGTTCTCACCTCGCATCCCACCGTATGCTCCTCTCACGCAGGATATGCTGATGAAGTTGCACTACGATGACGAAGAGTTTTTCGAAGATTTGCCTCTCAAGAGACCTGACGAAGCGATAAAAGAGACGTTGGAAGCTGCGGCACCAAAGTACAGTGCGAGTAGCTCACTGGGAGCCAAAGCTGCTGGTGACACGAAGGAGTCTTCGACTGGAGCAGTAGACACAGTGCCCCACCCATCCTACACGTCGTACTCGTATACTTATTCCACCGTGTTGGATAAGAGAGGTCACCGTGTCGGCACGACTCGTCGACGCTATGAGGATTCGACGGGTTGCTTGAAGGCTACGCATGAGCGCGAGATCGATGGTAAAAAAATGAAGATGGCGTGGCGACGCTTGCATGCACAAGATGAGGGAGGTCATGAGACAACCTGCACAAGTGGTAGCCCGGACGACTTTGAAAAAGAGTGGCTTGATACGCCATTTGGTCGTGCTGAAAAAGAAGAGCTGGCTCAGTGGATTGAAACTCGCGAGCGTAGCGTGCACGAAGCTTTTGGCATTGATTACAAGACGGATGAATCCATGCACAATCTTCAGCAGAGCAGGACAACACCTCAAGAGCGTAAAATGGCGGAAGAGGGCAGCGAAGAGCGCAAGGAGGTTATTAGGAAAATGGCTCAACGACAGGAAGAGGAGACGACTCCTCCGCAATATTTGTAAGCGGGAGTTTATAGTGAGTTTAGCCAATACTACTTTCAGTATCGACGGCCCGTGGCATGTGCATGCAAAAATTAGGTGCACGACTATTTTAAAATATATTTTCGGCAAGCTTGCGGTTTAAGATCGTGTACGTAGCTAACTCGACGTCCAAAACTTAGGACCAAATTGAGCAACCGATTTGTGATACGGGGATAGGTTACTATCTAGAATAATGTAATGTATTACGTTATCGCGTTGCCAAGTTATGTACGTGCTAGGCTCAGTCTGGCTAGTCCACGGCATAGAGTGGTGTCCGCATACGTCGGGTCTCGTTCGGCGGGCAGTGCAGCCAGCACCGAGGTCGTGAGGGTCTTCCATTATTTTGTTTAGCTCTGACTTGGTAAGAGCCCAAGTGGCGCCCTGGTGCTGGAGACCGTCGCGTCGAGGGTGAGACTCGTTAGAGACCTGCAGATGCCCGAGAGCACCTGCCCGAAGCGCGCGAGCATTTAGCCCCCGCGCTTGGAAGGAGGGCGTCACCCCAACCTTTTCCGATATCTAGAATAAGTATGTGATAATTGACCCGGAAAAATCATAGTGCAATGAGGGGCACGGTTATTACCAGCGTCCTGCGTTCAGTCATGGCGTGTGAGTTTTGGTAGGTCAAATCCCGATGTCACGGCAGGGTGAGAAATTTACTGCTCAGGTAATTCTGGAGAGTGACATCACTGTTATATTCGCGCTCATGTACTTCGCACCAAAGGAATTATCGAAGGTACACCCCTAATTTCGAGACCGCATCTCTGGTCTTTGAATGATTGACTTGAACCTCAATCTAAGCTGCGCTTTGTACCAATCGAGTGACAAATTGACCTAGCAGCAAAATGTTCGACGCAACTTTCGCGTATAATCGTCTCGTCTTGCCAAAGACTCTAAAGCGTGATTGGCTGCGTGTGACTCATTTCTGTAGGGTTGACCTAATCCGCGATAAGCAATGTCGCGGCTCGCGATCTCGGTGGCTAGTTTTTATTCGCGTCGATTCGCTAACCAATATTTTATGAGGTACTGGGCTCGTACAGCAGAAATTATCAATACCGCCGAGAGAATTGGAAGCCGGAAGTGGGAATATGGGCCGTTGCTAATGAAGAATACGGTCTGACCCATCGACGCAAAGCGAGGGTAATTACTAACAACGTAGTGTAGCTACGTAAGGCATCTTCCATCAGAATGTTAACGCGTTGTTTTTTGTCTGTCTGTTTCTCCTTGTACATCAAGACTTTAATATCCGATGGCTTGCAGAGCTTCAAACAAACCGCCGCCATGGTGCAGTGGGACAGCATCACAAATTTGCGACTATTGTAAGATGGGACTTTGTGTATAACCGCGCAAAGATTCGGTGCAAACAATCGGCAAGATGACTGAACCTAAAATCCTTCTACATTAAGCGCCATCGTTGTATTGCGAAAGCGAGAAGTCACAGGAGGACCTGCGGCGACGCCAAATCTCACAGAAACGCCTTACTTGCAAATTATATTATATGCGTTAGGCTAGTAAAATTCGCACGATGCTGTGATGTCCTCATGATACTCGTAAATGACTCTTGCAGAATAGCGTTGCTTAGCCCGACGATGCGCGGGGTGTCGAGCTTATTAATGCGTACAGAAGCAGTAGCTCAAAAGCTTGAGCGGTGGATCTACTTTGTCACGCAGAGCAGTACCGAATGCAAGCTCATTAGATACGCGTCTGATGTCTCACAGAGCACAGTCCAGATCTTTGTCACCATTATCCCCGTCCCAAATCTTGCCGCGGATCAAAATGAGGGATAGACGTAGGTATACTAGCGTTCTGCTGTTTTCTCTGAGTACTCAATCGTGCGAGATGCCGAAGGCCATCGCACGAATGCCTCTTTCATCCCTTGCATAAAGCGTTATTCTTGTGGTGTTGCTGACTTCGATGACGCAGTGTAATTGCCAGAGTCAGCGGATATTCAATCTAGGATGTACCTTCCGGAGTCAATTCACTAAAATATACGTTGGCAAGAGCACAATGTAAGCATACTCTAAATGACTCGCTAACAATGGATCTCTAGTACGCTCAAGACTCAGCAAAACCGCCGTTGGAAGACACAAGCAAAGCAGAAGAGCTCTAAAGAGCTGTAGCCAAAACAGGTCGACCGACCACGAGGACGGATTCGCCCCTGAACCGGATTTATGATTGAATCGAGCGACTTTGAACGCGCCTACGCTATATAGCCGACTAGATCGAACAGATTTGGCAGGGCAAACAGATAGTGACGCGAGCGCGGACATTAACTTGACGTGCTTAGTATCATTCGAGGCTTGTCCACTTTGGCTAAAGCTATGAGTGCTATTAAAAGTAATTTTGGCGATTTGACGCCAAGTCCCATCTTTCATGCAACCGCTAAATGTCGAGGCTTTTTTAATCAGAAGGAATCAATCGTGTTTCTTTGATGGTGGAGTGCAAACCCTTTGACTTGGAAAGCATTATGATTTTACTCCATCTGCATCCAGAGCTGTCAAAAAAAGCATTGCATCCACTAAGTGGCTCCCCGCTTACTGCGGGTTCAAGACATAAAAGTCAAATATACGTACGAAAAGCGTCAAATTTTACAGCTCACGGAGCCAAATACAAAAGCGAGATTGATTTGTAGAAGTCGGTCTAAACCTAATCTTGGGTGGAGAGGAAGGATCGTGGTCAATCTAAAAGAAACCGGAGGCGCAGAATTGTTAGGATCGTCTCCTTGTGTTGACAGTATACTTTCGCCTGCCAAACACTTACCTACTTCCCAGACTTCTGTTGCTTGATTCCATTTGAGAGAGTTGACCGCTCCATGATTCGATGACGGCAAAGTCGTTAAAAACTTGGAGGTGTCGGTAAATCACCGCCACGAAGCTTGACGTCTCTTGAGTCGATCGCGTAAGTTGCCCGCAGGGATCCATGTCTTTTTCAACGTAAAGATCTAAAAGCTGCGATCACGAAAACAACGCAGTACCAACTTCTTCCAATCATCCTCATACGGATCGGCCTTACTTGATAGAGTTTCGAAGGTAGCGAGGAAGCGATAGAGTTTGAGAGGTTGAACGGCGAGGAACGAGGCTGAATAGAAAAGTTAAAATTTGAACACTTGATGGTAATTTAAGAAGTGAGTTAGAATTAGCTACTGCTATCATCTTGTGTCCTACGCTCCCTTTTTCTCTTTTCTGTGTTTTCTAGCTTTTGTGATTTTCTACTTGATTTATCTTCTTTCTTGAAGTTGCAGTTTAGAACTGCATCCAGTATTACTGGTGACGTTTAATATCAACCATATATATATAAACATATGGCATGAACTCTGTAGTTCAGCCATAACTTAGTGGGTGAGTCCTTACATCCTCCTCGATTTGATTTCGCGTTGGCGCTTCTTGGAGTCTTCAAGTAGTTGCGACCAATGCAGGACTCTTTTTATCTTCTTCTCCAATACCCATGGTGCCTCATGTTCTGGCTCGCCATGCCATTGAATAAGCCATTCTGGTTGACGATTGAATTGACGTTTGCATAACAATTTTTCTGGAATTTTCAATTCGTCATTCTGGTCATCTAGAACTATCTTGGATGACTTCGGTATTGGACGATGGAGAGATTGATCAGGCATAGATATATACGGTGATTAGACGTCTATTGAAGCTGGGAGCTTCAATTTTGCAACATCAGTGTTTCAATTTCGAAAGGACCGATTTTGCGAGCAGCGAACTTTGCTCTTTTCATATCTGTTTCGCTTGCAGCATGTTTTAGCGAAACTCTAGCTGTGTCTAACATAACTAAATCTCCTGGCCGAAATTTGATTTGATTTACTCTGCGTTTTTGATCATAATACCTCTTCTGAGATTCTTGAGCTTTGAGTAGATTACTACAAGCAAGTTGTATAACTTTTTGTCTGCTATCTGTGAATTGTTTCGCATATTCTGCGATTGACTTTTCCTTCGTTTGAGAGCTTAGCGATTGTTCCCATATTATTCGTTCTTTTCTTCCAGTGTCAATTTCAAATGGAGAGAACTTTGTCGTTGCAATTACTAAGGTTGCATGAGCATACTCAATCATTCCTAATTGATTTACCCAATCATCACCTTGGTACGATACCATACATCTTCAACAATCAAATTTTGACGTTCTGTTTGGCCATCTGCTTGAGCACGATGTGACGTTGTCATACTCAGTTTGATTCTCATCAACTTCATCAAGGATTGCCAAAATGATGAGGTGAACTTGGTGTCACGATCACTGATGATAACTTCAGGTAATCCATGATGTCTTACAATAGTATCGAAAAATACTTTTGCTGTATCCGTGGTATTGTCGTTTTTATTAACTGCGGCATATTTGGCTTGTTTGGACAACTTGTCGACAGTTGTCATGATTGCATCATAACCTTGTGAAACAGGAAGTCCCGTAATAAAAAATCCATTGAAATGACTTGCGAACAATATTCAGGAATCGGTATAGGCATAAGTAATCCATTTTTTCGTTGACCATCATGTTTCCAACGAGTACAGGTTTCACAACTTTTTACATACTCTTTTATGTCAACCTGCATTGTCTTCCAATAATGCCATTGAGCAATTTGTAAGAATGTTCTTCGACTGCCTGGATGAGCTGCAATTGAAGAATCGTGATATTGTGAAATGATAAGGGCTCGTAAACGATTATCTTGTGGTACACATAGACGTTTGATTTTGTTTGGGGAAGTGATATATAACAAATCATCAATTTTGACAAAGACATCGTTATCTCTATTACTTGTCCAAGTTTCTTGAAACTCTTCATCTTTTGCATACGCTTGTTGAAAATCTTTCTTTATGGCAGGCGCCAATACAACACTTGAAGAGGATAACATTGAACCTGCATTTACTTGAACTGACTGATCCTCCCCGGATTGACTTGGCGCCGGTAGGGTACGAAAACGAGAACCGCGGTGAGAACATAGATTGTCACATTTATGAAACGTAACATTGACGGCTGAAGAATCTGGAAGAGTTTGTCACGATAGTGCGTCAGCAACTACATTGAGCTTATCATTGACATGATGAATCGTGAAGGTAAATTGAGCGAAAAGTGTTAGATATCGAGCTAGTTTTGCTGATACTTTAGGATGATGAAGTAGCCAAGAACATGCACTATTGTCGGTGTAGATATCAAATTCTCTACCATGTAAATAGTGACGCCACTTCTCCATACCCATTTTAATTGCAAAGAGCTCGTTTTCATGTGTAGGCCAATTGATTTCATGAGGACCGAGTTTCTAAGAGTAGAAGGTAACTGGATGGTCTTCTTCACCATAAAATTGTGATAAAACACCACCCACACATGTACCCGAAGCATCTGTAGTGAGGACGATAGGCTTTCGAAAAATTAGCTGACTTCAAAACTGGTTATGTCTGCAACGTTTGTTTTAGACGATTGAATGCGACTTCTTGTTCTTCATCCCAATGCCATTTACAGTCTTTTTTGACAAGTTCACTGAGAGGCAATACTATTTGTGCAAACTGATAAATGAAACGTCGATATAGCCCGCAAGTCCCAAAAAGCTTTGAAGTTCTTTTATATTGGACGGACTTGGCCATTTTGGAATAGAATCAGTTTTCAATTTATCGACAGAGAGCCCTTTAGCGGATACAATATGTCCTAAAAATTGAATTTCGTGAGGTCCAACACTTAGAATGTTGGGCATAGAGTTTTCAGCGCGTAATATTGTAAAAACTTGTGATAGATGCTGAAGATGTCTTCAAATGATACGGAAAAGATACATATATCGTCAAGATGAACGACTACAAATGATAGACTTTGAAATAGTCGACGCATCAATCTAGACCATGTTCCTGGTATTCCGGACATTCCCACTGGAGCTACACGCCATTCATAGGTTTCATCACCCGTTCTAAAGGCCGTGTACTTAGAGCTATTCGGATGGACACGCATCTGATGATAACCTTGAGCCAAATCGAGAACCATAAAAATCTTCTTATTTGTCATGCGATCAAATAATTTATCTACTCGCGGTACTGCGATCTTAGGAATAACGGTCTGAGAATTGACATATCGATAATCAATCACCCATCGAATGGGATGATCTGCGTTACCCGACCGAATCCATTTTATACGAGATGGAGCTTTACCTGTGACTGGGTCTTCCTTAGGAACTCCGAAAATGTTTGATACCTATGGAGAATAAGATAATACAATCCATCCATTGGCTAATTTTTTCTAAACAAACGAGTGAAGTGCCTCCTGTTCAGTTTTTGACAAACGGAAGGGTGGACGATTACTCGGAACAGCATTTGGTTTAATTTTAGTTAGCATTCAACTGATCGATGTGGTGGCAACTCATCAGGGAGTTGTTCTGGAAAGACATCGTTGAAGTCTTGTACAAAATTAGCGATTCTTGGATCGGTTGGTGACTCTATTATTATTGCAACTTTAGACACCTTGATATGATAGACTTCTTCATAGTGTTGATTCGTAAGTTTCATCGAAAATTCTGCACAAAAGATGTCAAGTGTTTCTTCAGGCAAATATAACTCAGGGAAAAATTGTAATTCATGCGTTTTCCAGTTGACTATATGTTGATATTTAGTCAACCCAGGTTTGCCGAGGATGACTCCATATTTGCTATTCATTGGCCATTCAATGACTTCTGTACGAGGAAATACTTCACCTTCAAGTCCACATCAACTAAACCTTTATTGACTCTGCGCTTAATCGTAGTAGATCCATCAAAACGTGTAACTTGAAGAGTACTAGTGCCTGTGATATGTTTTAGCAGGCCATTCTGGATCACGTTGCAGGTAGCGCTAGAATCTAGCATAATTTGTACATACTTTTGATTACATCGACCATTTTTGACGAAAGGTCAGTACCGGAAAAACGTTTATTATATGAAGCGACAGTTGTATGTTGTACCATATTGACACTTTCATGCGTTACTTCAGTGTTATCGAAGAAATTGATCGTTTTGCGATGATAATTATTATTTAAAGTATTACGTCCATTCTTTTTGAAACAAACATCAATTGTATGACCAAACTTCTTACAATATTTGTATTTTTGTTTGCGATAACTACCACGTCCTTTATTACATGATTGAATTGGACGGGCATGATCAATTTCCGTAGGTTCTGCAGTGTCTGGTTCGAGAGTCGACGTATTCCCTGGGACAAGTGATGGCTGAGATGTTCTTGAACGATGTCTTCTATGATGATCAAAATCATAAGCGCGATCATACTCGAGAGCTTTGGACACTGCATCCGACACAGTAGCACAACGACAATAATGTAGTTCCTCTCGAATTTCACGATGTAAACCGCGAACAAAATAAGTCACTTTATCGATTTCATGCATAGATTTTACTTGCGAAATCAATTGACAAAATTCTCATATGTTTTTCTCAAGACCTTTACAATACTTCTGTTTTAGGGCGTAAAGCTGATCTCTCAACCGTGCTTGTAAATCAACGAGAGTAAATTCTTTAGTAAGCTCTGCCTTGAAGTGATCCACACCGTTTATCGTGTCTCTTTTGATCATGTACCAAGCCGCGGCAGCTCCACGAAGATTAGCTGCTAACATTGCGATGATGCGACGTTGTTTTTGAGTACCTTGTTGGTTGATCCCTTTTGCCCTAAAAAACAGGTTGGCTTGGTCAAAATATAAGCGCACTGACTCGCCCAACTTTCCATGGAAGTGAGGCATACTAACGCCTTCAACCTTGAAGTCCTTGTTACGGAGTGTTTGGAGATGTTGATCATGACGAGTAATCATCATAGTCAGCTGGGTAATTGCTTCAGCAAGACTAGGTTCGCTTGATGATGAGACACTCTTTGTTGAAAACAGACGGAATTAAGGAAAACTTATTGAGATTTCGTTCTGGGAGACTTAGAAAATTTCTCTTTTGAATGCTTACGCTTCGAGCTCCCTTCCTCTTTCTCTTGATGTTAACGTTTGATCTTACGATTCAGACAAACACCGATGATGTTATCCAAATCAGCGACCTGGACAAAGCAATGTTGAACAGTCGAATGAACAATGTTCCGAGTGATGTGATTGTCAGAAGTCAGAATTGATTGCCGGAGTTTCTGGGTCAGAAAAAGGACCCGGTCGATAGCGGCGGCAAGATCAGAACGAAGCTTGTTGATTTCGAAGTGTTGAGAGTATAGAGAGGAGAGAGGTTGCTCGAAGGTATAGGCTTCAGATGATGGTTTTTCCTTACGTGGCACACACGGCTTGCTCTAGGTTCCTATCAACTGTCAACAACAATGACGGTAACGTCAACTTAGTAGGACTGTAGCTATTGGAATTTTAATTTTTTTGTCGCGTAGCGGTACAGGCCAATTTAATGACTTTAAGCCCAGTCCTAACAGCAAGAGTTCCCAATGTGATGCCAGACTTTACGAGTGATATACCAACAGTGTCAACAGGACGGAAACCGACCAAGAGTTTTCAAATGCCCCAACGAGGAGATAACACGACCAACAAGTGCTACCAGATGTACGGGTCGGCCGTACTTGATAGAGTTTCGAAGGTAGCGATAGAGTTTGAGAGGTTGAACGGCGAGGAACGAGGCTGAACAGAAGAATTGAAGTTTTAATACTTGGTGGTAATTTTAGAAGTGAGTTAGATCTAGCTACTGCTTTCATCTTGTGTCCTACGCTCTTTTTTTCTCTTTTCTGTGTTTTCTAGTTTTTCTGATTTTCTACTTGATTTATCTTCTTTCTTGAAGTTGCAGTTTAGAACTGCATCCAGTATTACTGGTGACATTTAATATCAACCATATATACATAAACATATGGCATGAACTCTGTACTTCAGCCATAACTAAGTGGGTGAGTCCTTACAATATTAAAAAATTAGTGGGATAAAATGGCACTCCGCCTATTGGACCTACGTTGCTTGTTAATGCCGCACCCCTCACGCTGACAGAAGGCGATGAGTAAATACTCAGCGTGAGCGAAGTTTTTCGGCTGACAGTCTAGGTTGAATAGTGTCTCGGTAGAATATTCTGCTACAGAGCTTGGTGTGTTTTTTGGAGTACTCGAAGCTCGACATGCCTCACGGCCGAGAGTAAACCATTAATTCAAATTTGTGCATCCGTCGTGCTGATCCGGGACATGTTTGCTTAGAGCTCGAGAGAAAAGATCACGACTCAACTGGGGGGAAGCATGCTGACGAAATGCTTCATCCAATGGCTTATTGACGCCAAGATAATGTCATAATGATGGCAACAGATAAACGAAGTAGCAAACAATCCGATGTCTGTCGATTTTGGCTATGACGAGCAGACAGGGGATGACTGTAAAGGAAGGACTAACGGGATCGACAGTTTACTCGACGAAGTTTAGCTGTTGATGAAAAAGTGAGTAGTTGACTGGTTACAGAGAAAAACAAACCAATTATTCAGCCATTTGGCGTTATCACTAGATCATTCAAATACACTGATTACGTGGTCAAATAATCAGTTTGATCTGCTCATTCCAACCTCGTGAAGATCAGCATAGTGGAGTAAGATGGCTAGGTTGGTATCCAATCTGCGTTGAGTCTCACAAATATTACAAGAGCACGAACGGAGACCACCGCAAGCGGGCAATGTAGGTACTCAACATTCTTTGAGTGATTTACCACGAAAGCGGGTAGCATTTCTCCGTGGAAAGAGAACGGAGCTGCAATACAATATTAGTTTACAGAGCTACTAAGCTCTAGGCTAAATTGAAAGCCAAAATTGTCTTAACGGTCTTGTCGTAAAGTCTAAACTCTTTTTAAAGATTTGAAGTCTCCTCCATTCTAGATTAAGTCTCTAATTTCAAGGATCCAGTATATCCTCTTTAGATGAATACTCAGATGTGGTCGTATATTTACTTGTGCAGAAGTTGTTAATCTTCACTTAAAAGTCGTAGAGCCGGGGCGAGGACAGTTCTCTAGGCACCCCTTGACTAACACAGCCAGCTGCACTTTCACTTAAAACTTGTTGTGAAGCAGAGGTGTATTTACGGACGCCGCGACCTCCTTGTATATTGATGCGGATATACTTATATCAAATTGGTGGGAAACGTTAATTCGGCTTCGGTGATCTTTTTTTGCATTCTCTTCCAAGTTCACATCATAAAAATGACCGCATAGTAAGTAACTTTTAACCTATTGGTCGCACATCTGGGCTGGCGGGAGTGGCGTCGTATTTGCGCCCGCAGCCTGAAGAGTAAGCGTTTGGCTTGGCGTTATGCCAAAGCCCAGACATGTCTGAGATATGTTGCCTTGCCGCTCTTAGCTCACGGACAGACAGGAAAATGTTCACGTAGCTGAGGTGATAATGGTGCTTACGTGTATCGCTAGACTGCTCTTATCGTACCATACTGCTAATCGTCATGAGAATGTATTCGACTTACTCAAATCCACCAAAAAAGATGATGCATAATACAGCGTGCGCTCGAACATCTTGTTAACAACACGTCTTACCTTGCAATGGGTGTTTGTGCAGTGGTTTAGCTTATTGTAAGCATGGAGTAGTCGCTACTTTTCTTCATGTCGGCGAGTACAGAATTTTCGACTCCCGCACATCAATGTACACTCTGTTATCCTTATAAAACTATTCAGGCCCATCAATATATATTGCAGCAACGCAATACTTGTCTTTATTTGTATTGTATTGTATTACGTTATCGCGTTGCCAAGTTATGCACGTGCTAGGCTCTATGGCTAGTCCACGGCATAGAGTGTTGTCCGCATACGTCGAGTCTCGTTCGGCGGGCAGTGCAGCCAGCACCGAGGCCGTGAGGGTCTTCCATTATTTTGTGTAGTTCTGACTTGGTAAGAGCCCAGGTGGCGCCCTGGTGCTGGAGACCGTCGCGTCGAGGGTGAGAGTCGTTAGAGACCTGCAGATGCCCGAGAGCACCTGCCCGAAGCGCGCGAGCATTTAGCCTTCGCGCTTGGAAGGAGGGCGTCACCCCAACCTTTTCCGAAAACTTATCTTTATTGATAACTAAATATTGGGGTCATGAAGGCTGAAGAGGCGTCCGCATCACCCCCCGATCCATTCTCTTCTTGAGGTCCATATCAAAACTATACGTCAAACCACGGCCATGTTGCCTCGGCCTCTGATTGTTTGGACACTCATTGGCTGGACTTTGTTTCAACAGGGGAATTGCACGCCTCAGGGCTACACTACCTTTGCCAGCTCTCGCCCAACGGATGCGAACGTAGAGCTTGTCCCATGTAAGATACGTAGAGGATGCATCTTCTCCAGGAATAAACAATTTCATCGCGGCTAATTGCTCTGCAGTTCTTCCAACGGTTGTCTACGATAACCTGGACGGGGACAAAACAGCGACTCTAGTTACCCCGAGCTCAGGAGTGCTTGTGGCCCATGTGAATTACAGAACGGTAGTTGTGTCAGTTAATATGTTAAAAGTGACAAGTTGCTGAATTTATTTGATGCTCTTGTCAAAAATCGCAGGATCCACGGTACTATACGGAACATGCTTTGGAATCGAGGCTGAATTACCCGAGTACGATACGTAATCCGCCACCCTGATAGCTAGACGAATATTTCATATGTGTATTTAATTGTAGTCTCTATAAGTCCGTATGCAAAAATTTCGTATACTTCAAAGCCTGTGTCGGCAACCATGTATAAAGCTGGACAAGGGGCCATTTTCCAGAAGGACTTTGATGCTGCGAGTGCACCTGTGGAGAGTGACGGATTCTGTGAGCGTGAGCTGTCCACGCTTGGACCGCTGACAAATGCTCAAACTGACCTATGTGGCCGATTTAAACAGGTAGATACAAATGTTGGATTTCTATTACAAGTTGAATTTGTTGAGCCTAGTCCCACCACTACAAGCTGGTCCTGGTACCTCGGATTACCCTTTCGCATTGGTAATGGTGCCGTAGTTGTTCTTGATGGGGTTGTGATTCAAGACTTAATGGGTAAATCGGGGTATTGGAAAAGCGTGTTGTCGAAGGCAACACAAGTCGATATGAAAATCACCCCTGGTGTTCATTCATTAAAGGTCTATGGACTTTCAACAAAGTTCGAAACGTCAGCAGTGTACTTCAGCCGGGAGGGATCGACGCCAGCTATAGCTTCCGTTTCTGCTATCGTCGGAGAAGTAACTAAATGGTCTTCGTTTGCCCCTTCTGATCCTACGATATCATCATTACTTTCTGCTGAACTAGCAAATAAAGTGAGCAGCGTCGGAAGAGGTGTCTCAGTCTTGCAGTTTCAAAATGCTCCCATTGACGGAAGATTCGCGCTGCACCTGGGGACAGTTTGGGCAACAGACACTCAAAGCACCACGTATAATTCATCGTCTCTTGTCTCTTTTTCGTTTTTACCCAGCGCCACGTGGATGAATGCAAAGGCGACTCAGACGGCCTTTCTGACATCAGTCACTTCACAATGGAGTGCCATATCTGGATTGACTTTCTCTCTACCTTCTTCTCCTAACGGTGTTTTACTTTGCTCGTTTACAGGAAGATTTTTCGTGGACAAAAGCTCGGTGAAAGCTTTTCGCCTTGATCTCGGATTTGGCTCAAACTTGTCATCACCAGTTTCGAGTTTTCACCTAGATGAAACATTTATTGACCCATCTGGAGTGCCACTTGACTTTTCTTACTTTGCCAGCATCCCGACAAAAAGTGCACTGAATCTATCCGTCAGTTATCAATACCAAGGAACAAAAACAGGAAAGATTATCGGTGGCAGAACTACGGCTGTATACTTTTTAGGGGCTTCGCTGACTACCGACAAAATAAGTGAAGTCACGGTGTCTATGACAGCTAGACTCTTTTCGAAACAAGTTGTAATGACATCTCCGAGCACTCTCGTGATCCGTGTTGCGGGTATCATTTGCCGCAATTCAGCTACTGAGGCATTCCGTGCACGTATAATAAAAAATGGGGATCCACTCTTTGATGGCGACTTTGTTTCTGTTACTGGGACTGTACCAAGTGGAGCCTGTGAGACTCTGACCATGCATTCTGTTGTTGACGCTGTTACTGGCTCGCACACAATCGCGATTGATGCAAAGACATCGACAAGTGCAGGCTTTCGCCTAAAAGAAACTCAGGTCCAAATTGTTGTAATCGAGAGAGGTGCCATGATTTCACAGGATTCATGCCAATCTCGCTGTAGTCGACACGGTCTTTGCCAATCAGGTGTATACAACACTGTGACAAGCACATGTAATCTGTTTATGCTTCGCAACACGTCTTCCATGTCAACAGATGCAACGCGATTGACTTATGTGCGAGACCAAGAATTAGCTACTTCTAACTACTCATGGACAATTCTTCGCGATACTAAGTGGACTCTTAGCCAAAATTTTTCATTACAAGCTCCATGCAGAGGAAATTCATGTGATAATGCTGTATGCGCTAAGGCGTACTCGCTAATAGATCGCTGTCGGTGTACTTGTCAATATAGCAGCAACTGTGTCGGATTGACAATTACAGATGGAACGTGCTACGGAATTTCAGCAGCCGACCTTCGCCAGAATGTACTGTCGGGCACTTACAATTTCCTAAGTGGAAGCACAATCCATCTTAACTTGCCTCAAAATTGCTACGCAATCAAGGCCAACGCACCAAATGCCCTGAGCGGGCGCTATGCAATCGCAACCAATACAGGAATTTATGATGCCTTTTGCAACATGACGGCTGATAGTGGTGAGGGCTATACAGTTATTCCATGCAACATGGGTACAAGCGATATCGAATGTCAAAGCAGTACGGGTCCAAAAGACAATGATAGCTGTAAGGCGATGGGTCTCCGGCAAGTTGTGCCGCGCTCATCAGGTCATTTTGTATCAATGCACCGAAAATTTGGGTCGCTCTATTTTTCTACGGTTCCTGGTGTAACAAATGCTTACGTGGGTGATTCTGTGAAATTACCAAGCGATGAAAATAATGTAATAGATTGGACGGCAATTGATGGTGGAAGATGGTGGCTACGTGATAATGAAAGCGTCTGTGATGTTGTGTCCCCGGCCGACGCACCAGGCGAAAGAAGATGGTTGGGTATGCATTGGGCTTTAAATGGTCAAAATGTTCTCGATGGTGTAAGCTTAAGCTTTGATCCGCGTGGCATAGGAACAACGAGATATTTGTGCTCAACAAACGATGTGAGCCCCTCCGTGTCGTGGACTTTTGCTTTTCAAGACTCGTTTATTGGAAGCGGCGACGACAACTTGTGGGTAACGTCGTGGGGCAACACAGATAAATGGTATTCGCTATGTCAAGGCATTGTCATTTTTGGTGGAAAGTCGTTTGCGCGAACAGGCTCTTCTGTAAGTCGCAAATTGCCCTTAATCGCCACAACCGATAAGCCTACAAGTGTGCGCGTTAAGTTTACGTACTATTTTGTGTTTGATCCTCTCTATTGGATCACTCTTTTTCTTAAATCTTCTGAGCCTAGAACTATTCGTGTTTACCTTGGCTCTCAGCTGATCCGACAAGTCCAAATCGACGCATCGGTGACGTACGCTTGTTACGGACAAAATTCAACATCACTTCGCCAAGCGTATTTTTATAGAGGAAGAGAAAGCTTTGTTGTAAGAGGTTTAATCGGAAATCTTACTCAGATTCGATTCGACGTTGATTTCGGATCATTGAGTATTGTTGCCTTCGGAATCGATGACGTATCCGTGGAGGTTGAATCAAGCTTTACAACGTCACTAGGATTGTCGATGGGTAATGCAGCAGTGTCATGCATGCATCTCAAAAATGAACGCCTCTTACGCGGAGATACTAATCCAGATGGCCAGTATTACATTCAATTCAATTCAGACGTCGATCCGATCAACATTCCTTGCTCCGATGGCTGGATTGTAGCACAGCGTCGAATGAATGGCAAAACAAATTTTAACCGCAATTGGAACGAATATCGCGACGGATTTGGCTTAGGTTCCTCTAGTGAGTGGTGGATTGGGAATAACATCCTAACGGCTATCACAGCCCGAGCCACCGAAGCAATGATTGTAATATCGAAAAATTACCAATCTTATTCTGCGTCTTATCGTGATTTTCGAGTCGCAAACGAGAGCAAAAAGTACCTTCTCACTGTGGGAGGATACAACTCTAAAGCAAGCTATGTCACAGATGCTTTAAGTGCCCTTTCTAATGTGTACTTTAGCACGCCTGACCGCGATAATGACTTGTCTGCGAGTCAAAACTGCGCCAAGAGTAGCCGAAGTGGATTTTGGTACGCAGACTGTCTTACCAATTCTTCAAGATCTGATTTAAATGCGCCGTTTGATATGCTTCCAATTTGCTCTTCTTACTCAGCGTGGGCACAAAGCTGGTGCGGAAAGAGCGGAGGTATTGTGTGGGACTCTATAGATGGGTACGATTCTTCTATGCTTTTGCTTCGACCAGATAGGTGTGACCCAGGCTATGTTTTATCTGTGAGCCAAGAGTGCACTCAGTGTCCTGCGGGTACATATTCTGAGCCACATTCACAGATTTGCAGTGCTTGTCCAGCCGGCTCTTACAGTCCTTCGGCTGGAGCGTCTGGACTTGCCGCGTGTATTAGATGCCTCCCGGGATTCAAATGCCCAAATAATTCAACAGCACCACTTAAGTGCCTAGCAGGCACATTTTCTGATGCCGGATCAAGCGAATGCTACAATGCACCAGAGGGTTACGCAAGTCCCTTTGATCGAATGTCTCGCAATGACTTGCTTTCGTGCACGAATGGAAGTTACTCTAAACCAGGACAGCTAAGCTGCAGTCCAATACCGGCTGGATTTTACTGTCTGCAAAACGTTGTTACCTGTGGCTATACCTCGTTGAGTCCATGCCCGTTTAAAAGCGTGTACTGCCCCGAAGGAAATGCTGGTCCAACTGTTGTCCCACCTGGATATTACTCCATTGGTTCAATGGTCAACGAGCAACAGTCTGCAATATTACCTTGTCCTAGAGGATACTATTGTCGGAGAGGCATCGCATATCAATGTCCGCCGACAAGATATGGCGATCAAGTTGGTCTTACAAGCCCTCTTTGTTCGGATCGATGCGCCATTGGGTGCGTTTGTAAAGCTGGCAGCATCAGCAGATGCCCCGATGCTCCAAGTAGTCGAGATCAAGTCGTGTTGTCCCCAGCGTCAATTTCGTGCACAATTGCACCATTGACAATGCAGCCCAGTGAGAGTGCTGAATCTTTTAACCAAAGCATTGCCTCTGCCATGAGCAGTGAAACAGCAGTGGCTATCGACGTTTTCGAGTTCAAGGACGTTAATCAGACATTTTTCAAGACAGGGTGGTCTTTTGGATTTGCTCACAACATTACAATATCGTACTTCGAGCGGTCTCAGACTGATCTGAAGTACGAGTTTCAAATGCCAATCGCTGGCTTTGATTGGGGTGCTGTTGTATTGCTGGATGGAAGTGTATTAGTTCCTCGATCGAAAAATGGCACTCTTGTATTTTCATACGTGTCGTCATGGGGTCAACATCGCATAACTATTGTTGCAGCCGAATCACGTTTTGTCACAAAAAGGTCAATTCTCTTCCGAAAATCAATTGATTCAAGCTTTAGCAGTCTGCGTTGTGATCGTTTGGACGGACAAGCGATATCATTACATATTGATATAGGTTTATGCTCCGCTAAGACCGTGGATTGTACAAATGTGGCACGCATTAATGGAGAAGTGGCAAAAAATCTTGCTCAAGCCTCGAATTCTGTCGATATTTTAGTGTATTCTGGAAGGGGTCTTTTGAACTCAGTGCTTAGCAGTGATGTCTCTTCAATTGCCACTTACATGCCAGCACTATCTGGAGTGGATGTTGGAGGAATAACAATCATTATTGGCACAAAAATTAAGGTGCTACCATTGTCTTTACTGACCTGGATCAGCGCATATGGTATATCACAAGCCGCGGTTGAGGCCGCATCCTCTGGCTTCGTCTTTGTAGCGGTCAATGATAAAACATCAACTGCCACTTTTGATGTTGCTATACCAGATATGAGCTATGCCTTACAATTGGTGCTGCCACTCTCCCAGGGCATAGCATACTACAATTTCACCAGTGCTCCACCAGGCTATTATTCTTATCCTGAAAATGCGTCTGATGGTCGACGAAATGAGCTGCGAAAATGCCCATTGGGATACAGCTGTTCTAATGGTGTTCGCACACTTTCATTCGTCTTTCCTAATTCAGTTTGCGTGGACAAAAATCACACGCTAAACATTTACGAAAACGACGCCGACTACGTTTCTGGTGTAAGCTTTAGTCCCAATTATAATCCTGTTGGTCTGACGTTTCAACTGAATGCCCAAGTTTCCAATTTGTTTACATTAGACAGTCAAAATCGTATCAAGCTTCTCAAAGCGTTGAATTACGAAGCACAAAATGCCTATGACATGACGTTGTTGCTACAAGAAGCACAAGCGAATGTGCCGTATGCAGCCTGTCAAATTCATGTTAATGTGATTGACGTTAATGAAGCTCCCAGCGTGATTTCTTATGACGCCTCTCGTATTGTAAAAGAAAATACTTTGCCACCTGTTTCACTAATACCTGCTATTGGTGTGACTGATCCTGATTTTTTCGATTCTTACACATTAAGTATTGCCAGTGGTGGAACTGATAAATTTTCAATCAATCGAGATGGCTCTATCGTCGCAACCCAGTCACTAGATTTCGAATCGACGTCTCAATTCATACTGAACGTTGTTGCTAAAGACCTTGGCGGATTAGAAAGCCACGCTAATGTTACCGTCGTAGTTCAAGATATTCCGGAACCACCGATTTGTGCTCCTTTCACATACACTGCTCCAGAAAATACATCAGTCGGGACAGTCATTGGTAATATCACTGACCATGCTTCGGACCCTGATGCGGGTGACACTATTTCGTACCAGTTGCTTTATCAAAGTGTACCAGACTCCTTGATTGTTAACTTGAATAATGGCACGATAATCTTACAAAAAGCTTTAAATTTTGAAGTACAGGACACGATCTTCTTCAAGGTACAAATTACAGATAAGACAGGTCTGCAGGCTAAGTGTGACTACACGATTGCTGTGACGGATTCCAATGATGCCCCAGTTTTGACAAGTGCTACTTTTCGAGTTTTAGAAAATTGTGTAGGAAACGATTGTTTGGTCGGCAATCTTGCTAAATATACATTTGACGAAGACAAGGGTGCAGAATTTACGTTTGCATTAATTTCGAGCAGTGAATTGTTTTCTATTCATGGCTCTCAGCTATGGGCAGTCGGAAGTTTGGATTTTGAAAACACTTCTGTCTTTTCCATAATTGTTTCTGTTGAGGACGAAAAAAATGGTCATGGTGAAGCTGCAATGACAGTGCAAGTCGTCGATGTAAACGAGGCCCCGACTGGCTCAGTCTTTTCGGAGCGCGTTCAAGAAAACATTCCTGTCGGCACTGTTGTTTGCGCGCTTAAAGCCAAAGATCCAGAAGGAGATCGTCTATCGTATATGATCGTGAATGCTGGTCCTGGATTTGAAATTTTGTTCGAAGTTGCAGGCAGTAACTTGGTGACCATAGCCGCAATAGATTACGAAGCTTTGGCTGTCCATATGTTTCAGACTAACATAAGTGTTTGCGATCCCCTTCGATTATGCACTGAAATCGGACCCAATCTGATCGAAATTTTAAACGGTCCAGATGCACCAACTTTTGAAAAAGCAGCCACGGCAATTTCTGTATTAGAAACAGCTACGATTGGATCTGTTGTTAATGCTAACTTTACATTTTCAGATGAGGATGCAAATCAAAGTGCACTGCTTGTATACGCAATCTACTCCGGCGACCCACAGCACCAGTTTTCAATGTCAAAATCAACTGGAGAGCTGACAGTGATCTCCGCGCTGAATGCTGAAGTTGTAAACGATTATAGTCTTGTTGTGCAAGCTACAGATGTAGATGGGCTAACTGGTCTTTCGACTCCGATCGAAATTGCCGTGCAAATGGTGCCTTCACCTCCTTTTTTCGTTGGTACCTCGACGCAAACGTCCAATTACAACGTTGATATAAGCCAGTTGAGTGATGGGTCGTATTCAACAGTCTCTTTGCCCATAGCCGATAGAGATCCGGGACAACTTGGTGGGATATGCTCAATTATGACACAACAAGACAAGTTTTTAGTTAAAACAAGCAGTGATGGAACAGCTTGCGTTTTATCGGTCCTCCACAATGTCTACATTCCTGAAGTCATTGACAATGAGCGCATCCGTGTCGTGGTGCGAGTGGCGGACACGTATAATGTTTCGTCTTATAGTGAAGTTACTATCAGTATACTTTCTCGCGACATAAATCACCCTCCCAAATGCACTAGCGCAGATTCTCAGCTCCTTGAGAACTCACCTTATGGTACTTTTGTTGGAGCAATATCTGGTAGTGATCCAGACGCTATTGACACAGTCTCCTACTTTATTGACTCCGGCGACGATAGTGATACTTTTCACATCAACTCTTCTAGCGGCATTGTAACCGTAGGCACCACTTCACCTGATTTCGAGACTACCCGCCAATTTACGTTAACAATTCGCGTGCAAGACGACGCCGCGAGTCGTTTAACTGGTGTTTGTACCTTCATCGTTAAGATTTTGAATGAGCTCGAGTCTCCGTTATGTGCTGTGGCAGTAGTCTTTACAATTGCTGAAAATGTCGCGATAAATGCTCATGTTGGAGTTTTTCTCTGGAAAAATTGCACTGATCCAGACACAGGTGTCGGCAATTCCACAGCCTTCCTCTTTGAGATTGTTGGAAACGTTCCAGCATTCACAGTCGACAATAATTCGGGTCAAGTAATGACGAGCCAAGTACTTGATTATGAGCAACAAAAACTCTACAATTTGACGCTTGTAGTCCGCAATGTGTTTCGTCCAGCGAAAAGTACATTTCTTGGCCTCACTGTGGAGGTAATTGACCAAAATGACCCTCCTCAATTATTCTTCCAACCTGCATTTCCAAGCTCTAAGCTTGGTTGTGTCGACGTCTTGGAAACGTCTGTGGTTGGTACATCGATTGGCACTGTAACTGTTTATGACGAAGATGCTTACGATGTTTGCACGGTCATATCACGACATTCCCTTTTTCTTCTTGAATTTATCAACTCTACAACGTATAATATCCTTTTAACCAAGCCTGTTGATTACGAAACTCGTTCGCTCTTCTCACCTCAAGTAGTTGCAACAGATACAGCAAAAGCGTCCACGACGCTCACTGTAGACGTTCGAGTTATCGACGTCAATGAGGCTCCATACTTCGCCCCTGACCAGCACTTCTTCATTGAAGAAAACAGTGATACACACACAGTTTTGACATCAAGATTTCGATTGCGAGGTCCGTGCGGTATTGCCGATGAGGCCACCAAAATTGTAATTAAAGCTGCTGTGTCATATGGAAATTGCTTACAGCAATGTCTTCATACTAATGATTGCGAAGCGGGTGTTTACAATTATACCTCCTCACAGTGTAATCTTTACAAAGTAGTACCCAAATTGTGTGTGCCATGCAATAATTGCGAAGGATTTGATAGTATTGCTGAAGCGTCAGCTAACACTGCGCTTCAAATAACGAATGATACTTTAAACGTCTTCCAAGACAAGTTAGTGCGTGTTCCGACCGCCGACTTTTCGCTCGAATGTTGGGTTGCTATCAACACAAACGAGGGGACGCTTGTGACGTGGAAGGACAGCAGCAATTCTTTAACAAGCTTACGATTAGGTTATTATAAAGGAAGTCTCCGGGTCACTTTACATGGTGTTGCGATGAATACCAAGGTTGCGTTGATGCCAACAATATGGTATCATATAGCAGCAACTTTCGATAGTATTCGAGGTGAGCTGATGGTGTACTTGAATGGCGGGGTCATTCTCCAGCAAGTCCTAATTCTCAACACAATAAAAAAGTGGGGCCCATCAGCTGCACTTATAATTGGCAACTGCGCTTATAGTGAAGACTGCCCAGTGAAACCGTTTACGTTTTCAATTGACGAGGTAAGTGATTTGCGTGGTCTTACTGTTGACTCATTATTTGTTTGCTCATTCGCTTGTACGTGCTGTAGCTGCGGTTGTGGAATACAGTGAGAAAAGTCAAGGCCATACGATCCGACCTAGCCCGCTCGCTCAGTCCAGATCGGCCTTTTTTACTTGCCTTTTACAGGTAAAAGAATATTCAATTTCAGCGTTCATCTTTGTCTTCGTTAGCTTATGGTTATTTGCCTGCCATATGTAGATTCAACGGCGATTTTACTGATGCAACACTAAGTGGATCTACTTTGTCCACTCCAGACGGTAATGCCGCACTTTTTGGTAGTGCTCCAAGTATCAGTGAGTCATTTGAGCACATGGCTAAGAGATGGCGCCTAAAAGTTTTTTCGGAGAGTACAAATTTATCCTTTGGAATCGCAGAGCTTGGTTGGTTTTCGGAAGGTATAAAAATTGACGTGGTGGCAGTCGCTGAAAGCTTTAAAACATCAAGTGGCTCAGATTTTAACAACGCAATTGATGGTGACCCAAGCACTGTCTCCTACATCGGTGCTGATTTAGCTGGTGGCACTGGTTTATGGGTTGAGGTCGTGTTTCAAACACAAGTAAGCGCGTCTAAAGTTGTCCTCGATACGGATAGCAATCTCACGCACTGTGTCTCCGTTGTGGCAATCCAATGCTGGGATCCTGACAAATCAGATTGGGTAGTATCGTCGTACTTTCGAAACATTTATAAACCATCCTCGCGCTTTGCCTCGTATGGTAAGTTTAATGTATATACAAACATTTTCAAACCTAACGCTATCTTATATGTTGCGAAGCCCCGGCGCAGTTCATACAAGCGGACGACGATGACACTGATATGTCCAATCTAACGTATACTCTGACAAATGCAGAAGTTGCTTCAGTCTTTGAAGTTGACGCTTTGACGGGATACCTTAAAAGTAGCAATTCAACCCTCGATTACGAAACCCAGAATTATTACGAGCTTTCAATCAGTGTCACAGACAGTGGCAACTTACTTGCTTTGACAACGGTGACGATCTGGATTGTAGACGTCAATGAATTACCAATTCTAGTAAATGACTCGATGCTGCAAGTTTCAGAAGCCGCGACGGCCGGTACATTGGTCGGGCAAATCAATTTATACGACCCTGACAATGATGAGCTAGCCGTTTCGATTGTCGGAGGCAACTACCGTAATGCATTTTCAATTGTGACGAATTCGGTGGTGGTAGCGAATGGCACATTGGATTATGAAACATACCCAACGTACTTGCTAAAGCTAAACATTACGGAGCTCCGCAGTATGACTCCGCTCTTCACGTACGGATACCTAACTGTCAGTGTCCTCGACATCAATGAGGCTCCTATTACTAGCAATCAGACCGAAAATGTGTTCGAAAACACTAGAGTTGGAACATCTTTTGGTAGTCCTCTTTTGGCTTCTGATCCTGATATCGCGCAAAAAGTGTCGTTTGCGATCATAAATGGAAACACCGACAGTTTTTTTGCGGTTGACTCGCCTACAGGTCAATTGAGGGTAGGTCCGGGTCCTTTACAACAATTCAGTGGGTGCTTTTCACAAATTCGCAATGGGATGTCTGGGTCAAACAATTTGAATGGGAGCTCCGCTCCTTTCTCTGACTGCTACAATCGGTGCGCGTCGTATCAGTTTATGGCAATAGGCGTTAATTACAAATGCTGGTGTGCTAATGTGGCACCCGGTATAATAGAAAACCGACTTACGCAAGCCGCGTGTAATTTCGTATGCAATGATGCGTCAGATAAAAGGTGTGGTGGGGCGGACCAGTACGCCGTCTACCAGCTGGGCGCTTCATTGGATTTTGAAGCGACTAATCGCTACGTTTTAGTGCTTCAAGCACTTGATAATGGAAGTCCTGCACTTTCATCTGTGTTCAGCGTCACAGTAACTGTATTTGACGTTAATGAGGCTCCTACAATTGCGACATCAGACATTTATCTCGATGAAGATTCGACTGAAAGCGTAGATTTATCGAAAGCACTAGCCACTACGGATGAGGACGCTAAAGACGTTTCTAGGATACTTCTCGTCTGGTGTGAGCCTGCTTGCCCATTCGACTACGATGATATTAATAACCAACTAATTGTTGTCCAAGCACTTGACTACGAGCAAAAAACCAGCTACATACTAACCTTTCGAGTGACTGATCATGAAGGACTCTTTGCCGACGCCAACTTGACTGTATTTGTTAAGGATGTCAACGAGCGTCCTGTCATCAGTGATGCCGACTTTGTGCTGCGCGAAAATATGCCTACTGGCACTCTCGTTGGGCTACCGATTGTAGCCTATGATCCAGATCAAGGAAGCAGCGTCGAGTTTTCTATCGTTTCTCAAAGCTGTGATGGCTGCTTACAGATAGGAGCCCAATCTGGACAATTATCAGTTGCAAAAATGTCATGCTTTGATTACGAATCCTTTTCCTTTGACAACTTGGCAGCTCCTAGCTTCACTGAGATACTTTTGCAAGACGCAGGCCAAATAAATATTACTGGGGTAAACTTTATGGGCGAATCGAAGAACCAAGCTATTGTTGAACTTCTCTACACAAGAAGCACGCAAGGATCTGCACCATTTTCGGCAACACTTCAAGAAGTCTTGTCTGTACGTGTAGATTTGTCAGGGAATGTTTTCTATGCTGTCCACGAAAACACCACACAAATGACAAACAACAATACCATATCTGGAGTACTGTCGATCGAGCTTCCACGACTGCGTATTGGTCATATACTTGATGTGAAGACAAAGAACACTGAGTGGAGCCGAATATTTGACGTCGCACAGCTTAAAAAATCTTTTCAAGTGAAGGTTGCAGTCCACGATTCGTCGGTGGAAATGCTATCCTCGATGAAATTATTCAAAATCGACTTGTTGAATCAAATTGAGCCTCCAGTTTTACTTTCTGATCAAATTATTCAAGTGGTTGAAAACATTCCAATGGGCTCCTCTATCGAACCTGCGGTATTGGCTCTATTTAGTGAAGCTGAAGGATTGTCTGCCTTACACTTTTCATTGGTGGCTCAAAGTATTCCAGGGTCTTTTTATTTTGATTACTCTACTGGCCATTTGCATGTAGGAGGTCGGGGTGTCAATTATGAGGAAAAGTCGGAACATATTCTTAATGTCACACTTTCGGACGATGATTTCATCTCAGGCTACATACTGACAGTGTCAGTTATGGATGCGAATGATCCACCTAGTGTCACATGCCCACATGTCCACATAAGTGAAAGTGCACCCGCTAATACGCAGGTAGTTGAGGTCGTAGTCGTCATCGACGAAGATGTGTACGATATAGATTTCACTTATCGTGTTCAAAACGAATCCGAGATGTTTTCGGTTAGTAGTGATGGCAGTTTAATTTTAAAACAGCTTGTGGACTATGAGTCGCAGCAGCTCTATTTTGTTGCAATAAAAGTCACTGATCGCGGTGGGCTTAGTGGAGTGTGCGTAACATTAGTGGAAATTGTCGACGTAGATGAGCCCCCGGTAGGACCAACGTATTATAATGGGTCGGTATATCAAACTGCACCTGTGGGGCATCATATCTTGAAATTGGGATTACAAGACCCCGAGAAAACACCTCTTACGCTAACCATAGTAACCTCATCGATTGACAAAGGCAAGTTTGCGATTTCAGACGATCAAGTTCTTTATGTGAACAAGGCTACAAGTCTGTCGGCATCTACCCAAGTGCTGCTAACAATTGAAGCGAGTGATGGGTTTAACAAAGTGCAAGTGATCGGCCTTTTATCTATTTTGGTCGACCCGCCACCGATTCAGTGTTTAAAAACAACGCAAAATTTATCAGTGTCCGAAAATGCTGTGGGAGCCCTCGTTGGTCAAGTTTCTGTCTCACCGTCGTTGTTTTTACCGATTGTATACGTACTTCAAGACTCGATAGTGCCGTTTACGCTTAATTCCACCACTGGCGAGGTTAAAGTTAACGATTTGCTGCCTCTTGACTACGAGCGCCAGTCCAGCTACTATCTGACAATTGCAATATACTATTCCTCATTGGATTACATTGTCTGTCCAATGATGATACGTGTACTTGACGTTAATGAACCTCCGCTTTGTTCTACGCAGTCGACTTCTATTCGCGAGAATCAGGCTGGATATAATCAGTGGATACTGCAGAGTGATGTCGTAGACCCTGAAGGTAGTCCTTTGACGTTCAATGTGAGCTCAAACACAATCTTTTATTCGAACGAAAGTGGCGCAGTGTTTGCTTACGATTTATCACTGATAAACTTCGAAGCTCAACCGTTCTATGCAATATCCATGTCCGTCAGTGACACGACTAACACAGTGGTGTGCCCAATCAATATTTACATCCTTGATACAAATGATTGTCCAAATATCCCCATGCAGACACGCTTCATTTACGAGAACAGTATGGTTGGCACAATCGTCGGGGATGCTATCGTAGCTCGTGATGAAGACCATAGCTTTCGAGGTGATGGAAGGATTACGTTCTCGATCGACTCGAATATCTTCGCGATTGGAAAGTCAACGGGCATTTTAAGTATAACAAACTCATCCGAGCTGGATTATGAAGCACTGAAAGAAATCGAAATTTCTGTTTACGCGACGGACGATGCAACGGAACCTTGTACTTCAAACTCAACGATAGACGTGATTGTTGTAAATGTCAATGAGCCACCTGCAATTGTGGCTGGCCAAGTTGGCTCGGTGCTGGAGTACACGAGAGCACAATCACAAGATCCATCGCTTGCTATCCTTAACGTATCAGCGCATGATCCCGATGAGAACGATGTGTTGATATTTTCTTTGAGTGTCAGTTCCATGAGCAGCTTCTTTCGAATAGAAGCTGAAACTGGACGCATTTATGTGACTGATGCAAAGGCATTTGACTTCGAAACACAAAACGTATATCATCTTGACGTAACAGTGACGGACTTGGGTGGACTTTTTATCACTCAGCATGTTGAAATTCGTGTCATTGACACAAATGAACCTCCTGTGTTCAAACTATCTGACGGGTCTATCAATGAAAATAGCCCCGAAAAAACTGCCATTTTAAACCCTTCGGACACGATTGCCCTCGACCCAGAAGGAGACACTGTTTTGTACTATATCGATGGAACAGCAATTGATTTACCCTTTAAGTTTGAAAACAATCAACTCGTACTGTCACGTGCTCAGTTAGATTACGAATCAAGACCGCAATATGTTATCACAGTACATGCTTGTGATTCAAAAATCTTGTGCTCTGATGCTAATTTTAAGATCAGTGTTAATGATGTGAATGAGCCACCTATCATCTTTCCAACTCAAGTCGATATAAACGAAAATGCCGTCGAAAATGCACTAGTCGGCTCACCAGTGCTAGCGTCTGATCCTGATAGTGGGCAGCGTCTCGTCTATGATATTGCAAATGAATACTCGTATGATTTCTTTGGGGTCCAGCCCTGCAATGGACAAATCTATGTCAAACGCTCAAACTCACTTGATTTTGAGCGGTCATCATCTTATCAAATTGTCATTGCTGTAAGTGATAGTGGTTTGCCGCCACTAACTTCATCAGCTACAATTACAATTAATGTTCGGGACATAAACGAAGCACCAATTTTTACACTCGACTATTTGATAAGAGTTGAAACCAAAAAAGTCCACGCTGATTCCACCAGTATTCTTACAGGAATGGATCTTGCAACAATCGTTCGATCTGCTAGTCAACCAACTGGATTTTGCAGTCGTACTATTGATATTGCAACAAAAATCTCGAATCAAGCAATCTGTTCCGATGGTTTTTATGGCGAGTTCGGTGCAATGATCGAATTTAAATTTCTTTTAAGGTGGGATTCCATCGTAGCTTTTCGAATCTTGGCTAATGTTGCTATAAATGTCGTGCTTATGATCGACGAAGTTTTATATTCTTTGCAATCTCTTTTTCGCCCTGGCTTTGATATGCAATACTGTGATGAATCAATGGCTGGTCAGCTTCATCGCGGTGTCCACAATGTAGTGATTTTTCTTTACTCACCATTAGATAGCTTGATATCGGTCGAACTCAAGATCAATTCAGATAGCTGGATACCAGTTTCTGTGTATAGCTTCAATGGCGTTGTAAACAAAGTGATTGAGCGATCGATTTATGAAGATAGCGCACCTGGAACGGCGGTAGGAGATGCTATTCAAGCAATCGACGAGGACGCGGACTCAAAAAACTACTATGCTATTATTGAGCAAGAATCCCCGGGATTGTTTGCTATCGAAACAAAGACTGGTCAACTACTTTTGAGTCCAAGCAAGGCTTTGGATTATGAAAAGAAAGCCTCATACCGTTTGTTGGTTCAGGTAACTGACTTAACACTCGCAATCGAAGAATGGATTAGTGTTAAAATTGTAGATGTTAATGAGCCCCCTGTTCTGACAAGTCCTCAAATTTACTCTGTAGCAGAAAACTCGAACGCTTACGTAGCACTTGGTAGCCCTCTTTCTCCGACGGATCCTGAAGGTGTTGTCGGAAACTTTACTTTTCAAATCATTCAAGCAGAAGAGTTAATTTCTATTCCGTTTGAGCTATCTCCATCGTCAGGACAGCTCTTCGTTGCTGCAAATGGTGAAATTGATTACGAATCACGAGATCAGTACCGTTTCCAAGTGAAAATTATAGATTGGGACGATTTATCAATAATTATCGATGTCATCATTAATGTCATTGACGTCAATGAACCTCCAGTTGCAATCGTCACAGTATCGCCACTAGTGGAAAATTCGCCGCAAGGAGCCATTGTTGCCCATGTGCAAGCATCTGATCCTGAAAATGACACACTGTTATTTACACACGCATCTACCTTTGGTGGTGACATTAATGGTACTGCTTTTCGAACTGTTCATTTGTCCTCGTCTACGGCTCAAATTGAGCTGCGAAGTGCTCAAGTTGATTTCGAGCGACAACGAAGTTTTGAAATGTCCGTTACCGTGACAGACGCTAGTGAGAACAGTCTCTCAGTCTCACAGAGCTTTACGGTACTTGTGCTTGATGTCAACGAGCCTCCAGATCTTATTGTAGAATCCCCAATCTACATGAGTATCCCAGAAAATACTCCAAATGGCTCACTGATTGGTACTTCTCTTAACCAGTATTTTGTTGATCAAGACACCGGCGACAGCATCTCTCTCACGCTCATGTCTTCCTTTCCTGTGCAAAAAGTTTTTTTCGTAAGCAGTACGGGTCAGATATCAGTTCAAGACTCTAGTCTTTTAGATTACGAAGTGCGAACAGCGATCCAACTTTCGTGCCAGGCCTTTGATAGTGGCAGAAATGTAATAAACTTTCTGGTCTACGTCGAAATAACCAATGTAAACGAGGCCCCATACTTTTCAAAGTCTTTAATTCAAATTAGCATTCCTGAATCATTGGCTCTCGAAAGTGAAGTGCATCGTGTTAGCGCTGTGGATCCTGACGGTGATGGCGCTGACTTGCGGTACGAATTGGTCAGTAGTAGCTCTAAGCAAGGACTGTCCTTAAGTGAATTAGGCGCGCTTAAATCCACGCAAAAATTTGAAGCCACGGAAATTTTGAATTTATCTGTCGATGCCATTGATACGCTTGGCAGTGGACTGCGGTCACAAATGAGTCAAATTCTGATTATATCGGTAAGCAGCGTCAACTCACCACCGATTGTTGACGATTTTGTGTTTCGCGTTAACGAAAATGTAGATACTGGGTCCAGAATCGGTCAAGTCTGGGGAGTCGATTCTTATAACGAAAGCGTTTTGTCTTTTTTCACTGTGCCTGAAACAGATAGAGTTCAATTTCGCCCTGTGAACAAAACTACATCAGACGTTTACATCTGGGCACCAACTTTGAACTTTGAGGTTGAGTCCTTCATTACTTTAATATTATGCGCATCGGATGATGGAGCGAAAAATGATTTCGTCGAGGTGATGAAGGGCTGTGCAACTCTTACTTTACATGTCGACGACGTGAATGAGGCTCCAAAATTCGATGCTTCCGCTCAAAATACACGGGTCATCACTGAGATAGCACAACTGGACGAAGGCGTTGATGGAAACCTGCACTTTGTGTCGTCTGGGGGCAAGTTTCTGGGCAATAACTCTCATGACCTTCTCTTTGGTGGAAGTTATGACTTCGTTTTTGGAAATCTCGACTTTAGCGCGGCTATGAGTGTACGCACCACGTCGAAAGGGGGAAACATATTGCATCTTTCTGGATCTACAGAAAGCGATTATTTTGACATTTCGATAGATGACAGAGGAAGAGTGAACGTGATCAGCGGTTCTTTGACCGCTCTAGGGCAACGTGATTTATCGGACGGTGATTGGCATTATATTGCGATTATTGCAACAATTAGTGACCACTTCCTTCGCATTTATGTGGACGGTCGTCTCGACTCTATCACTTTTGCAGTTTTGGAGGCACCAGTTATCGCGCAACATGCAATTTTGTCATCGCATACTGCGATGTTCACAGGATGGATTGCTCGATTTCACTATTTTTCTGGCGCCATATCGTACGCACAAATGCAAGAGCTTATGTCTTATTCAGGTATGAATGTCTCTTCTTTTGCAGAAGTGTATGAAAGGTTGTTTAACGCTCCTTTTGTATCATTTTTAGTACCTAGCTTCTTTAACGTTGAGAATATGGGCCACGATTCTGCTACAAGCATGAGAGGGAGCCAATACTGTATTAGCCAAGGCTTGCGTCTGTGTGACTTGATGGATTTGGAGACACTTTGTGTTCATGACCTTAACGGTTCTGCAACGTTTCCGTCCGCCAGCCAAGGTTTAATGACGGTCCCTTTTTGCTCTAACAACGCTACAAAAGCCGAGCAAAACGCAGGCAGCACCAATCTTGCATGCTGTTCAGAATGTAAGTTGCTACACGGTGTGGGTTTTAATGGTTTTGCTCGTTTCTAACGATTTGTATAGATTCAGACAGCAAACTTATCGGCGATTCCACGCGCCCGATCCTTAGGACGGAGGCTTTGGCAGCAAGTAGCTTTCTTTACAACAACGTGCATCATGGTTATGGGTATGGAGGACTAAGTGTCCTCCGTAGCGATAACGTCAATGAGTCGTGGTGTCCTCAAACAAATTCGTCTTCAGAATGGGTTCAAATCAGCTTTCCGACACCAACTATAGTTTCTCGAGTTGAATTGTTTTCGGGTATAGACTTCAATCGCAACGTAGGATATCTAACATCGTTTCAGATAGCATGGCGACGTTCAAGAAGTGACGTATTTGTTAAGCTAAGAGACAGTTCAGGCCTAGCGATTACGTTCTTAGCGTTGGATCCTAGCGCAAATACCTCAGCCGCGGCTAGTGTAGTAGTTCCCAATCCAATTGTCAGCGACATTCGAATTTATCCTACCAGCTGGATCGGCAGCGCATGCATGCGCCTTGAGCTGTATGGGCTTGATTCAGGTAGGGTATAACACAGTAGCGTCTGTCTACTCTGATGCTCCAGCATTTTAAGGCTAATTTTTTTATTAATGGTGTTCTGTCTCGAATAGACTTTCCTGTACCAAATATTCTGATTGCAACCGATGAAGATAGTAATCAAGTTTTACGATATCATCTTCGCGAGTCTGAGCGACCATCAGGTGTTCAGATTGACACACAATCAGGGCTACTATCGATCCGTCGGCGTTGGATTGATTTTGAAATACAGAGGTCATTTCGGTTCATAGCTGAAGTTTATGACGAGTGTGGACTCAGCGATGGTGTCACAGCTTCAATTGATGTTAATGACGCTAACGATGCACCTGTATCTATTCGAACGACTTTCGCCTTAGCTGAAAATGCTTTAAAAGGCTCAATGATTGGGTCTTTTGCGACGGGGTCGGTCGAATTGACTGAGAAGCTTGCCGTTGTAATTGTAAATACCGACTGCCCTTTCACATTCGACCGTCTCTCCAGCAACCTGGTAGTTAAAAATGCTGCAATGTTTGATTTTGAGACCAATGCAGTCATTCGCTGTGTTTTCCTGATATCGGATGATGCATTACTTCCACGCTCGACATACAGCCCAGTGACCATACTCTTAAGTGATGTTAATGAAGTACCAGAGATATCGACTGGACAAAGAGGTTTTATTCGAGAAAACGCTTACAGAGGCGATTACGTCATGACCATTCAGGCTTTCGACCGTGATATTAATCCGACGTGGTCTACAATACACTTTACTTTGATCAACGCGAGCGTTTTTGCAATCGACTCTGTGACAGGAAATATCACAGTACTTAAGCCTGAGTGTCTCGATTTCGAAACCACTTCGGAGTTCACTGTTCAGGTGCAAGTGATGGATGGCGGATTTTTAGCGGCACAATCCACGTTTTATGTAACTGTTCTAAATGAAGAGGAAGCTCCGCAAGTGCCTGCGTCCTACAATCTCACTGTTCCGGAGAATGCAGAAGTTCCTAGGTCTTTACTTCTCGTTAATGCCACGGATCCTGATCGAATATCGCGCGATAAGTTATTGTATTCTATGGTGGAAGATGTGGAAGGATTTTTCATTAATGTAATGACTGGTGAGCTTATGTTATACAAGCCTTTGGACTTTGAATTGATCCACTCGTTGAGCCTTGTTGTGAAAATTGCAAAGATGGGGACTGCGATGGACGTCAACTCAACGATCCATATTGTAGTAGCAGACTTAAATGAACCCCCTGAGCTTTACGCTGGGGCAAGTGTCAACTTTTCAGCACCAGAGAATACAATAGAGGGCCTACCAATTGGGTCTTCGCTGTCTTCCTTTGTCTGGGATCCCGAGAATGATACGCTAAGCTACGTCTTGGAAAGTTCAGAATATTCATCATATTTTAGGCTTGATAGTTGTACTGGACAATTTCGGTCCAAACAACCGCTGCAATTCGAAGAGATGCCAAACACACTTACTTTGACCGTTTCTGTTTACGATCCTAGCAAAGCTCAATTGCGACTTCCTGTATCGGTTGCAGTTCTTGACGTCAACGAGCCACCAGTATTTTTGCAATCCCAATACAAATTTGCGGTAGAGGAAAACGCAATCGGCGAGACTATTGTAGGCGTGGCTGCTGCTTCTGACCCAGATAAAAATGATCAACTGCTTTATTTCATTCAAGTCGCTTCTAAAGACAGTCCGTTTGGAATACAATCAGCAACGGGCGAGCTGATCGTGTCACCAGAAGCTGTGCTAAACTTTGAATTTCAATCATTGTATACACTCGAGGTCTGCGCTACGGACAACTTTTTGGAAGCATGCACGGTGGTGTTTATAAACTTACTCGATGTTAATGAGCCGCCTGTTTGTCAGTCCGAAGTGCGAACCGTTAATGAAAATAGTCCGATTGGGACAGTAATTACACCTCCGTTTGAAATAGTAGATGTTGATGCGATGGATCGCGGGTCGTATCCATTGTATACCTTAATTGATCAAGAAGGAGTTGGTGGCTTTCGCTTTATTAATGCGACCCTTATACTGCAAGATTTATCGCTGGATTTTGAAGCTCGAGATTCTTATAATCTTCAGTTTTCAGCTTGTGATACTGCCGGCTCTTGTAATGAATGCAACCTCATTATTCGTGTTGCAGATATTAATGAAAAACCAGAAATGCCTAGTCAGGAAGTGGCAGTGGCAGAAGGCACCATTGGTTCATTTTACTCTATTCAAGCTTCCGACCCAGATTTTAACCAGACTGGTACCCTTTCGTATGAAATTATAGATCAATCTCCTTTAAAAATCTTCTCTGTGGCATCGAGAAGTGGAGTAGTCAGCGTTACTTATCCGAAACTTCTCGACTATGAGACGGTGGACCTTCATCAAGCATGGATCAATGTGCGTGTTACGGATTCAGGATCGCCTTCTCTTACTTCAACCGGACGTTTGATGCTCAATATTCTAGATATTAACGAAGCACCAACAAGCACTGGTACTCTGGATGTAGCGGTTCCGGAAAATGCTAGTGCTGGAACATTAATTGCTTCCTGGAGCGTTCGAGACGAGGACTTTGGCCAGCAGCTTTCATATCAAGTGATGAGTGAAGAGTACGCTGGCATCATTAGTTTCCTCGATGTTAGCAGCCCTGACGTGATTTTAAAAGCTGAACTTAATTATGAATTTTTGTCACACTATGAAATCACACTGCGGGCATGCGACCCTTATGCTGTCTGCACGAATAGTCTTCTCCGGATTGAAGTTAGTGACTGCAACGAACCTCCATCTTTTTCTCCGCTTACCAATGGCAGTTTTGAACTTGCGGTAGCAAGTCACGCTACTCCAGGAACTGTCGTAGGCATACTGCAGGCAATTGATCCAGATTTTGGAGACGTGCTTACATATTCTCTTGTACCGTCAACTACTACACAGACATCTGGTTTAGAGGATGGTGCTGGCGTATTTTTTGTCAATCAACACACTGGTGAACTCTCTGTAACTTCTTTGCAAAGCTCCCAACAGCTTCAAACAGGAATCAGATTTCTGCTTACAGCGCAAGTGGCCGATCTAAGGCGACTTTCGGACACCCGCATAATTGTTGTTGATGTAATAGCAAATAATGCGGCCCCACTTTGCCAAGGGAATCTCTCGATTGATATGGATGAAAACGCTGCTGTTGGCACTGCTGTTGGACTTTCATTATCTTTATACGTGACGGATGCTGACATTGGAACTACATTTGTGTTTTCACTTCAGCATCCATTTCTTTCTGTAGATCCAAGCACTGGCCAACTCTTTGTGACGAGTGAAAGTAACTTAGACTTCGAGTCTACTGCACGCACTTCGACGACAGCTAGTGTTGTCGTATCGGATGACGGTGCATATCACAACAATCTTGACACACTGGCTACAAGCTGCAACGTATTTGTGAGAGCGAGAGATGTCAACGAAGCTCCGACGACAACAAATCTCTCCCTAAGTATCACTGAAGGTGTGTACTTTATATGAATTTGTTATGTCTGTTAAGTGAATAATACGCGCGTTAATGTCTACAGGAACTAATTCTAATCCATCGCGTGTTTTGCAAACCGAAATGTTTGCTTTTCCCGTAACTTCAACTCTAGATGATTACATTATTTTGAAGAAAGAGACGGGTGGATACACGGTTGACACATCCCGAAAAACTTTTCCAATGGGTTACGACTCATTTAGTCAGTCTCCAGTTGGAATTGTACTTCAATTTAGAGATGTCCAGCTTCCAGATGTGATCGATCGTCTCACATTGGCTCAATTGCGATTTAATGTGCCATCTGGAAAAATTGGTCCATTTTCGATCCAAATACGAGTCGTTAACGAGTCCAGGTTTCAGTGGGACTTAAATCAAGCGCTGGAAAACTTTGGTGTGCCTTCATTTGCTGAATGGACCTTGGAAAAGGAGATGTCAGCTACTACAATTTGGTCTCCAAGCATCACGTCGCTTCTCGTTGACATAATGCCTTACGTAATGACCACTAATAAATTGGCGTTTCTTATAACGGGAGGAGGTATTGGAGAGGTTAGTGCTTTCGATCGCGGTGCTGCTGTCGCTGCTGTTTTTGAAGTTACAGTAACTCAAGGTAAGTCATGTGGTCTTGATATAAATAGTGAAGTTATGACTAAATACTCTTTTGCAATATTTTGTGCTTGTTATCATAAATCAAGTCTCAAGAGTATCTGTCTCGGGTGGTATGGTACCTTTTGTTGATCCTGATGCTTTGGACAGCGTACAATTTGCTATTATAGAAGATAACCCGCTCAATCCTGTGTTTTTCGTGGATAAGAGTAGTGGCGAGATCACTGCTAATGTTGATTTACTAAACTATGAGGTACAAAACAGTTACGATTTTCTGGTCTCAATTACGGACCAGCTAGGGTTAGTGGCTTTGTCAACAATTCATATTGCCATTCTAGATACAAACGAGCCGCCAGTCGTGCGCGAGATAGTTTGTTACGTTGCAGAAAATACACCTGTGGGATCGCCAATTTGCGCTATTTACGCCTCCGATCCAGACAGCTCAGAGCTAGCGACTGGCAAATTGGTCTACTATCTATCTCACGAAAGCAATGATCAACAGGATACGGCGTTTCAGATCGATCCTATTTCAGGGATGCTGCTGGTCGCAAACTTAACACTTTTAGATTATGAATCAAGACAGACATTGGTCGCAACTGTCTGCACACAAGATGGAGGGACTCCATCACTCAGCGGATGTGGCACCGTGACGGTTTATATTACAGATGGCAATGATGCACCGGAAACAATTGCCCCCCACAAATGTGATATGAATGAGCATATGTACGATTTGACGGATGAACAAGTGACTCGACTCGTCGGTGCGGTTGTGTGCAATCTCACTATATTTGATGAGGACTATAGTGAAAGCGTAAATGCGTCTTGGAAGAATCATGCCTGGGAATTAGTTGAAGCCGAAATTGGCTGTCCGTTTAATCTTAGCTCTCGGGGCCAAATCGTGGTTGTAAGCCCTCGACGCATCGATTTTGAAGAACGGACGAGATGGACTCTGCTAGTAATGGCAACAGATTTAGGAGGCCTTTCAAGCCCTGCGCAGAAAATTGAAGTCTTTATTATTGATATTAACGAAAAGCCGCAGATAGACGCAACAACGTTTTACATCGATGAGAACGCACTTGCTGGATCTTTTGCAACGGGAAATATTACTTTGTTTGACCCTGATGTGCGACGTGATGGCTACCCCGATACTGTCGTTCTCAGCTTACTGGGTGAGACTGGTGTATTTAATGTCTTTAACAACAGAATTCGAGTGGAGCTTGGCGAACTAGACTTTGAAACGAAGTCTTTGTACGTAATTTCAGTTGTGGCAACTGACGAATTAGGAGCGAAAAGTGACATTCAAATCATTGATGTCGTGGTAAATAACATCAATGAAGCTCCAATTATTGATCCCATGCGGGTTTCATTTCTTGAAAATCAACCTATATATACAAAAATCATGCCAGCTGTTACTGCCAACGACCCCGATGGCGATACCGTTATCTTCAGTCTTATTTCAGAATCAAGAGGCACTGGTGCGCAAGCCCCAAGCGCATTTGATATTGATGCGATAAGTGGTGTTTTGTCTCAGCAACTGGATCAACTTAATTATGAAGAAGTCATGGAATATGAGCTGGCTGTGAAGGCACAAGATGGTGCTGGACTATTTTCAGTCATTAATATTACAATTAAAATCACGGATGTTAATGAAGCACCTTCCTTACGGCATCAAAATGTCAGTATCCGAGAAGACACAAGCGTTGGCACAACGATTGGGCAAGCATTTTCTACGCTTTCATCGGATCCAGATCTGAAGAATGGGGTCGAAGTGCTTACATATGCACTGATCAATTCAACCCAATATCCTTTTTCAATTGACTTGAAATCGGGCGAAGCTGTGACATCTGGGCGCTTGGACTTTGAAACAATATCAATATATAACTTGCGCGTGCGCGTAGTAGACTCAAACGATCTATGGGACGAAGCTGATTTTGTCGTTAGAATTATTGATGTCAACGAACCTCCAGTTATCGGCCCTTTCATCATATCCGTTCCGGAAAATTTAGTACCTGGTTCCGTGTTTGGAGAAGCTGTTGTTGCCATTGATTTAGATGCAGGATCCAAGATTGAGTACGATCTCGAAGGAACAAGCGACAATGTCGCCGCTTGCATTACAATTAATCCATTTACTGGGCAATTCGCTCTTAAAAGTACTTGCTCTCTTGACTATGAGGCTGCTTCAGGGAATACTTTGCTAGTTGTTGTACGAGCTTCAGATGGAGAGCATACAGCGTTGACGAACGGAACAATTTACATTACCGACGTTAACGAGGCGCCGGTGTTTCTAGCCTCAGAATCAGCATTTGTTTACGAGAATTCTCTCGTTGAAACAGCAGTTACTTTTGTTATAATCCAAGACCCTGACATTTACGAGTATCATGCATTTTATATCTGCGAGCAAAGCGTTTTGAATGCATTTAAAATCCAAGCGACTGGCTTAGATACTGCAGAACTTTTAGTCAACGATTCCACCGTGCTGAATTTTGAAGCACATCCGCTGCTCTGGGTCGACGCATGTGTTCGCGATAAAGGCAATTTGGTATCAAGGGCGCGGTATACTATCAGTCTCTTAAACGTATTTGAGCCTCCGTCTTTTGTACAGGAAGTTGTGCAATTTACAGTTAGAGAGTCGATTATAGCTGAAAGCGATGTTGGATCATCTCTATCTCGCTTCATTATTGACGAAGAAAATTATAATTCCATCACGGAGTGTTCGATCAATATGATTATGTTGAACAGCACGTGTACAGGTGCCTCTTTTATCTTAAACAGTTGTGGTCAAATTACTTTAGCTGGTGGTGGGTTTGATTACGAAACAATGCCAACGTGTATAGTATATGTTTCACTTCCTGTGACAAATCTGTTTAATGCGAATACTTCATCTTCGCCTCTCATTAGTACTATCGCTGTGATCATAACGGTGACTGACGTGAATGAGCCCCCTACGTTCCAGCAAAATTTGTACCACTTTGCGCTTGCCGAATCTGCTATTAATGGAACCTTAGTTGGGGTCATGTCTGCCTCTGACGTCGACGCCGGTGATGTTTCGACGTGTCAACTATTAAGTGCTGAAATTGGATTTGAGGGGGTGTTTGCATTGTCTATGACGGGTGAACTTACACTAGTAGGCTTGCTGGACTTCGAGTCAAAGCAATCTTACCGACTCACGGTTCGCGTAATTGATCAGCAGAGGGCTTACAATGATGCGAGTGTTATAATTACCATTACGGACAGCAATGAACCTCCAATATTTCAAAACTCTCAATACAATTTTAGCGTTGTCGAAAATGCTCCAATGCTTGCAGTTGTCGGAGAAGTCGTCGCCGTTAGCCGCGACACATATCAAAACAAGACACTCATGTACAGTATTATCAGTGGTAACGATTTGGGTGCATTTACAGCTCTATCAATACTTGGAACTGGTAAAATAGTGGTGCAGTCGCAACAAGCGCTCGATTATGAACGGCAAATTTCATACCGCTTGCTAGTGGAAGCAACGGACAATTATTATGGAGGATTACGAACTTTTGTCGTTGCAATTGTTAACATTCTTGATGTTAATGAGCCTCCGCAAGCATACTCGCTAAAAATGTATATACCTGAAGATGCAGTGATTGCAACTCCAGTGTGCACATCGGTTGCGCTCGATGAAACATTTACAGGAAATTCGTATGCTTCGGATCCCGATGAAGGAGATACAGTGGTATTCGCGATTACAGACTCAACCGATACATTTGCCATTGATGCTGTTTCTGGTGTTGTGTTATCGAAGCGATTGCTAAACTTCGAAAGCATATCATACTACTCGATCGACATCACAGCGACCGATAGTAAAAATATGTCTGCTAAAGCAACGATGGATGTTGTTGTATTAGATCGCAATGACGCTCCGGTAATAATTACAACATTGCTTTCGCTTGCCGAAAACAACTGTCGTGACACTATTATTGGTTATGCTCAAATTACTGACGAAGATTATGGTCAGCAGCATTTTTTTGAGGTGGTTGAATCCACATTGGTTTTGCGAGACAACTCGACTGAAACGAGATCCGGCGATGATGTAGTATCTATTGGATTACTTTCAGGTGCGATTCAGATAGTAAACGAAAGTGTTTTTGACTACGAGGTGGTCCGCCAGGTAGTGATGGAGATTACTGTGAGCGATGACGGCAGTCCTATTCGACAAGCTACAAGATTCGTAACAACTGATTTAACAAACAATAATGAGCCATGTACTTTTGCGAATCCAATTGTATCGCTTTCAATTCCAGAAAACACCGTCGGGGTGGCCGGCCAAGTACGTGCTACTGATCCAGACACAACTACGTTGTCATTCTGGGGTTCCCTGAGCTACTATAGTATTGACGACAAACTGGTTAGTAATGTTGCGTTTCTTTCTAGCACCGGAGACTTAGTGGTCAAAGCTCCTTTGGATTTTGAAACTCAACACATAATTTCATTTCAAGTTGTGGCAGTTGATGGTGGTGGACTCACTTGCGCTTGCTCAGTGCATTTACTAGTTGAGGACCGCAATGAACCTCCCACAATTCAAGCTAGACTTTATTGGGTTTTCGAGTCAGTGGGAGAAAATCTGGACTGGGTTCGGGCTGGTGACGGAAGTCATGCTCGCATTGAGGTTTGGGATTCTGAAAACGACTCAGTGATCCTTACACAAAACTCGTCGGATTGTTTCTCAATTTCCGAAGACGGTTGGATTTTCTTAGTAAAGCCTGTGAATTATGAAGTTAAGTCATCTTACGACTTACTTGTTACTGCTACTGACACGTTTGGGCTTCACACAAGTGCAATCATAAGTGTTGAAATTGTTGATGTTAATGAGGCTCCAGTTTTTACGCCTCAACTGCCGATATCAATTGCTGAAAACGCGTCAAGAGGAGCTGTCTTAGGGGTGGTGGGAGCTTACGATCCTGATGAATACGACGTGATTTTCTATCAGCTCCAGTCAGCAACAGATCGCAACGGCATGTCAGTCGACTTTTTCATGATACATTCGTGCGATGGAGAACTTCGCATGAGCAAGTCAAGTGCTCTCGACTATGAAAACAATGATCGCTTCGTTCTTTTTATCAGTGCAACCGATCGTGCTGGCTTAAAGACGTATTCAGAACCTGTTGTTGTGCAAGTTGTTGATGTCAACGAGGCACCGCAGTGTCGAGACGGGGTACTATCCATTTATGAAAATGCCACCGTAGACGAGCTATTTGGCCCGATTAAATGGAATGATCCTGATTCACCAATCAAAAACATTATCACCGTATTTGAAGTGGTCAGTGATGTAGATCATGTTGGCTATGAGACATTTGAGGTCCTGCAGAGCGCTGACCAATACTGGATTAGCTTGCGGGATACTGCTAAAATTGATTTTGAGTCAGTGGATTTTTTCAGTATACGCGTTAAAATTGGTGACAGCTTTAATTCTGAGAATGATTCCACCGCTGCTATCGTTGTGTCTTCTCTGTTTTCAACATGTATTGTAACAGTGAACGTTTTAGATGTAAACGAGCCTCCTGTTGTAGCAAGTGTGGTCAATAGAGAAATAAATGAAAACTCTCCGCTCTACACTTGTGTGGGGCTGCCGATTGAAGCGAAAGATTTTGATGCACATGATGCCATGCGCTTTTATTTTGCAAGTGGTCAAGATGACCTCGTTCCATTTACAATTGATGTCAATTCGGGTCAAATTCGCGTATCAAAAGATCTAAACTACGAAACTCAAGCACTATACAAAATCAATGTTGTGGTTGAGGATTTGGGACTCAACATGGTGACAACGCAGATCGAAGTCTCGATCTTGGACATCAACGAGCGTCCACAGTTTTCTAGAAACTGCTTTGTCCGTGAAGATGGTGTAGCCGAAGACCACTTTGAAGATAATAAAGACGTGTGTTTTGAAGCAAATGAAGATTTAGGAATTGGCTCTATCCTTCACCGCTTTGATGCATTCGACCCTGACAGTGATCAACGTCTGTTCTATTCGGTGAACAAAATGTCAAATTCCTTCGTTCAAGTTGCACAAATTGATGATCGAAGATGTGAGCTCATCTATAGCCAAGCAATCTTTGATTACGAAAGTCTGCATGTGCACCAGCTACAAATGACTGTAACAGACACGGGTAAAGATTTTCTTTCTGATACAGTCATGATCTTCATTTTTATCGTGAATGTCAACGAACCTCCGTTTCTTCTTGAAGCTTCAGCGGTTAATCTTGTTTTGGCTGAAAATGCTGCACAGGGACAATTGCTTGGGCACTTGCGCGGCAAGGATCCGGAAGACGATCCGTTTATCTTTTCATGTAAATACTCTAGCCCGATTTCAATGGCTATTGAGATTTTTGAAAATGGTCAAATTTATACAACTGGAGCTTCTGTTGACTACGAAGCGCTGTCAAATCTAAATTCCGTTCGGGCTGAGCCAGTGCTGACGATTGGGGGTTCAATTTCTTCATTCGATGATGCGTCGACTCCATTTGTCTTTTTTATATCAGTGATTGATGTCCCAGAGCCACCTTCATTTTCCGCTGAGCGATACACTGTTGCTATTCATGAATTAGCCAGTGCAGGGACTCTCATCGGCTTACTTCAGGCTACGGACCCCGATTATAACGACACACAACGATTTATGTGGGATACGACCGATGCAGACACCAAAGCTATCACTTCTTTGTTTAGTGTTGATGAAATGTCTGGAATCATTTCGCTGCTCCAAAGTGGCGTTCTTGATTCCGAGCGCGCTTCAAATTACTCACTCGAGGTACTTGTTATTGATGAATCAGGGTTAGTAGATTCCTCGGTTGTAGTTATTTCGATTGTAAACGACAATGAGCAGCCACTTTGTCCTCTACTTCATTGCTGGGTTCTTGAGAATTCTGCGCAAATTTCTGATGGATTGCCTGGCACTCGAGGGTTATGTCAAGTGGAAATACACGATTTAGATCTTGATCAAAACCACACATTCGAATTAATATCCACTCCTGTTAGCCAAAGTTTTTCGATCGATTACGCATCTGGAGTAGTCAGCTTTTCTTCGGGTCAACAAAGTTACGCCGATTTCGAGGTTCAAAGCGTATACCATCTTCGGTATCAAGCAAGCGATGTTCCTGATTTCGGCCTGACCTTAGCTTGCAGCAACATTATTGAGATCAGTGTGGTAGATGTTAATGAAGCACCAATAATTTTAGGAAAGGCGTCTTTTGCTGTAGCGGAAATGAGTGCAATTGGAACAATGGTGGGAACTGTCGACGCAATTGATAGAGATGCAGGTGATGTACTAACGTTCAGGCTGCAAAATTCTTCCAACTCATCATTTACAATCGAAGCAGACACTGGGATTCTTCGGGTCGTTAATAATACGATGATCAATTTTGAGTTAGCTTCAGCGATGGATGTTAGCGTCGTTGTCTCTGATCGTGAGGGACTTCAGGCTGTGGCAGCACTAGTTGTTACTGTGATTAATACAAATGATCCACCAATGCTTCAGACAATGAACTTCTCAGCGAACGAGTATGCATTAAGTCGGAGTGGTGACCCGTCTGGGTCTCGAAATCTAGAATTACTGGGATCAATACATTGCTATGACGAGGATAGAAATGACGAGCTTTCGTTTGCACTAATGGATGATAATCCCGCTTTCGTGATCGAAGCGAAAAGTGGATTTTTGTACGCGGAAACCAAATTTCTTGACTTTGAGACGACCCGCGCTTACAATCTTACTATTCAATGCTCGGATGGACAAGCATATGCTGTGTCAACGTATTGGATATTTGTAAGAAACTTAAACGAAGCGCCGAATGTTTCTAATCAAGAATATCGCATCAATGAAAACTCGCCAGAAGGTACTAGCATTGGCTTTATCACTGTTTCTGATGCTGAGCATGACGACGAGAATTACTTATCGATTATCGATATGGCAATAGGTAGCGCTAACGTAGTGTCTCGATTACGTGACAAAGCTTCTGTCTATACTGACAATACAGACGTAAAATGGATAAATATTCCCGAATTGCTTGTCGAAGCTTTTGTCATTGCCACCCCAACGGCCATGCCATTATCAAATATTACATTAAATCTTGCAAGTCCGGGGTACACATTTGTGCTTCCTGAAGACGATTCCAATGCGACATTAAGTTGGATATCGCAAAACTTGTTCGTTAAATTGGAAGGACAAACCATCACTGCGCAAAGTAGCACTAGTGCAACTAGCTATGACATTTTTATTCGAGAACAAAGTGATGATTTTGTGGTGCCTGATATGTTTGGGTTTGATACGCCGTGCTTTTTTGGCGCATATCCTTCTTCCTTCAGTTATTTTCTCTACGGACCTAGAAGTGACTGGATAAATGTCACAACGTCCGGAGAAATGTTGCTAACTACCAATACAATCGACTTTGAATCAAACACATCTGATGAACAGCCGCTTCAAATTAGTATTAATGTCGTGGACAGTGGAAAATTAATGGGAGAGGCAATACTTTCTGTCTTTGTAGATGATATAAATGAGGCACCTGTCATCACTAGCTGCTGCTTCGAAATTACTGAGAACCCAGCTACTGGTACAATGATCGGTGAGCTTACAGCGAGTGACCCTGATGCAGCAGACAAGATTACTTTTGAACTGGCTTTCCCGTCTACGGACGTTTCATTAACCCCCAGCGGCAGCTTGTCCGTGCGCAACAGCTCATTGTTTGATTTTGAACGAAATTCTCAAGTGAAGCTTCGGGTACGTGCTACTGACCAAGGCGGTCTGTCTCATGAGCGTGAGATTCAAATTTCCGTACTTAATGTAAATGAGCCACCACTTTTCCAGTATCCATCCTATTTCTTCACCGTTCCTGAAAATTCTGCATCTGGTTTGAATTTTGGAACACCCATTCGTGCGATTGACCCAGACCAGGGACAGACAGAAATCTTACGCTACGAGCTAGTAAATAAATTTGCTGGAGAGCTACCATTTCGGCTTGAGAGTTGCTCAGGCCAACTTGCTGTCCAGGGGGATAAATTAGACTACGAAGGAACAAATGAATTTTCGTTTAGTGTGCGAGTTGTAGATTCTGGCTACCCCACACCTCTGGAATCACAAGCGCAGGTGGTAATAAACTTACTCAATGTCAACGAAGCACCACAATTTGCTGAGTCTGGGGCGCTGATTATTTCGGAAAATGCTCCGATTGGAACGTTATTCGGGCAAATTGTTGCCGCAGACCCAGACGAAGCATCAATATTGAAATTTCGCACTAATGCCAGTGACTTTGTTTCGATAACTGACAGTGGCCAGCTTTATGCTGCGGTATCATTCGACTTTGAATCCATGCCTTTCTTTTACGTCTCGGTCTTTGTGGAAGACAACGGTGTAAATTGCGATTATGATCTAGACTCATCCAATTGCAAGCCCCTCTCGGTCTCTATGACTGTTGTCGTCTCAGTACGAGATGTCAACGAGCCCCCTTGTCTTATCGCTGGTACATTTGTTATTCAAGAAAATCTCTTTCCGGGGTCGCTTATTGGACAGCCGATTCAGATTGAAGACGTCGACGGTACTGTAGGAAATGGCTCTGGTTTTACGATTACAAGCGGTCTCTCGAGTGGCAATGAAACGGAGTTTTTAATTCGTAATGATGGTCAATTAGTGACGCTCGTCTTTCTGGACTTTGAACGAAAAAGTGTGTATGATTTAATTGTCGCATATTCTGACGGTGAATTTACGTCACATCTTAGTATAAATGTCACTGTGCTTGATGAGAATGAGTCTCCTTCGATTATAAAGGGTATAGTTGGATTTGTCCAAGAGAATATGGCTGCTGGTACTACAGTGTTGGTCGCGCAGTTTACTGATCCCGATTTATACCCATTAAATATATTTACGCTGGTCGATCGCTACGCACCATTTACAATCGATCCAGTCAGTGGCGCTGTTAAAACATCTCGTACATTGGACTATGAATCGGATCTTACCACTTTTAATTTGGATTTAAGAGTCTGTGATGCTGGCCAGACCACTATCTGCGGGACCGGTTATGTCACCGTCAATGTTAATGATGTTCCTGAAGTCCCCTCGATGAACGATGTAATATGTACACAAATAGAAAACACGGCTACATTGTTTACCGAGCAAAGCACAACTGCGTGTACTTTTATTGCCAATGATCCTGATAAGGCTTCATGTTCTTTCTATGCCATCGTCGAGGCTCATTCCCAGTTTGAGCTGGTACGTGACACAATCGTTGACGGGGTCGCTAGTACAGAGGCTCTTGATCCAATGTTTTGCACGGACGATCGAGTTGGACTTGCTTGGAAAGCATCTCCTCTGCCAGATTACGAAACGTTATCGCAATATGTGGTCACTGTTCAAGTCTCAGATGAAACTATTGATAGAACTGGGCTGTCGATTAGTAGTCGAGTTGTCGTAAACATTGTAAACGCCAACGATTGTCCCACATTGACCAATCTATCTTTTACAATACGCGAACGCCCAAACGCTGGTACGCAGATTGGATTTCCTCTACCTGGTAAAGATCAGGATGTGGCCGATACACTTAGGTATTCAATCCTGGGAACAAATGCTACGTTCGATCTGATTGCGGTAGACGGATTAACAGGGCAATTAATGGTAGCAAGGACACCTATAGGCAGTGAATTAGTATTTCCTGCACAGTACGACGTCACCATTTCTGTGACAGATAGTAGTGTCAGCCGCTGTTCGACCACTGCAGTCATTACAGTATCTACCACAAATTCTAATTTCGCACCGGTATGGCTTAACTCGCTACCAATTACGTTTGGTATCAACGAGAACTCGGTTGCGACCCAAACTAAATTTTTAATCGATAGCTTTGTACGAGATCCTGATAACGATGTCATCCAGTTTACGCTGCAATCCAAGACCGATACGTATTGTGCAGATACATTCAACCTTGGCTTGTTGAGTGGAGCCCTTGAACTTCGTGAAGGTAAAGTTTTGGATTTTGAGCAGAGACAAGCCTACGTTTGTACTATTGCGGTGTGTGATCCGGCTCAAATGTGTGCGTCACAGGACGTCGTTATTCAAGTTATAAACATCAACGAAGCACCAACATTTAGCGATCAGTTATATGCATTCACGGTGCAAGAAAATGAAGCTGAAAATTTTGCGCTCCCTCGGTGTCTTGGTGCTGTTGACCCCGACGAAGGCGATGTTGATGCCCTTACTTATACGACGTCATGTATAAATACCACTGACTGTGCTTTCTTTTCACTTAACGTTGAAAGGGATAGCAGCCAGGCACGATGTGCCCGACTCATTGTGAAGTCGAGTTTGAACTATGAAGCTAGACGTCGCTATAGCTTTGATCTTATTGCAAAAGACTCTGGCAATCTGACAGCTATCTCAAGTATTGCCATTGAAGTGGAAGACGTGAACGAAGTCCATGCCTTTGTAAATTTTCTTACCACAAAGTCAGTGCCGGAGAACGCAGCCATAGGCTCAGTGGTTCTGCGAGTCAACACAACAGATCCAGATATATACTCAAATGCCTTTAGTACGATTCGGTATTCGCTGATAGCAGTGTCTCCACCTGGTCTAAACACATTTCAAATTGAACCAACAACCGGTGACTTATATGTCAGTGGCTTAATTGACTTTGAGGCCATTCAAGCGTACATAATGACTGTTGAAGCTCGAGATTCGAGTGGTACCGAGGCCCTAGTTATTACCGAGGACCTCACGATTACGGTCGAAAATGCTGAAGACACAACGATCAAGACAGTTGCGCTCGTATCGAACAACTCTTATTCATTTAATACTCTAGGTGGAGATAAGTTCATCCTTACAGGCTCGGATATTGGCTTTAAGCAACGAGCTGATAATTCTGTGGTGATAAAGCAACTCGTTGTGAGTTATGGGGAGTATGGAACCACCTTGCCTTACGTAGCGGTAAACTGCTTATTAGTTGACGGAAACAGTGGTGTTGAATGTACATCAGCTCCAGGTGTTGGAGCGAATTTATACTGGAATCTTACTTTGGTCATGAGTGTTCCGCATATTGGTGACACGACATATCAGGCCTCGTCCTCAGTCCCATTGGCATCGTATAGTCCACCCTTTATTGAATCGGTTGCGTGCAACGATGCATTCCCTACAAACGGCAGCAACAAACACAATATTTTTGTGTATGGTAAAAACTTCGGATCAACTCAGTTGAACAGCTCTGATACACCACCTGTTGTTTTGTATGGCTCTGATTTACAAGCACACAACTGTACACTGTTTGTCTCTGGTGATACGTTGTCTACTCGTCAATACGTAGCTTGTCGTAGTGTTATCGGTTCCGGCCAGAACCTTTCATTTACAATTATTGTTCGTGGTCAGGCGAGCGCGACGTTCATTACCAATTGCCATTATGCTGCTCCTACCATCTCTGCAGTCACAAAGGTAGACGGAATGCGCACAACAGGCAACGACATTGTACTGATAAACGGAAGTGGATTCGGATGTCAAGGCTGTGCTAATATAACTGTACAATACACGAACGCCATTCACTCGTTCACAATGATCGACTGCAAGGTTACGGTGGAACATGTTCAGCTGCAATGCTTGTCTTTACCTGGAGCAGGAAATAATTTTCGCTGGCAAGTATCTGTTAACGACCAACTAAGTGGACTGACGAGTGACCTTTCTACCACCTACAACATACCTGAAATCTGGGAAGTCATGGGTTTTAAGGACGCTTCGACGGCAGGTGGAGCAATCTTTCACATTCGAGGTCTGAACTTTGGTCCTGATGAGGCCACATTTGTGGATCCAGTTGTTGAATATTCATTCGATAATGCAACTTTTCTTCGAGCTGTCAATTGCAAGCGAAAATATACTGATCCTCAAAATCATAACTTGATTCAGTGCGTGTCAGTTGCTGGTAGCGGGTCATTCCACTCATGGCGTGTATCTATAGAGGAGCAGACTTCACTATGGACAACGCAAAACACGTCGTACGCTGGGCCAATCGTAAATAAGGTTTTCCGTCCGGATGGCGAAGTAGAACTTAGGACGAGTGGTGCCCAGCAAATTGTCATTACAGGCAAAAATTTTGGCACTTTTAATGAGTCTAGGATCAATCAAGTGACTTATGGTGTTAATGGGGATGAATTTACCGCAAGCGACTGCTCGATTGTAATTGATCACGAACGCATCCTGTGCCTAACTGCATCTGGTGTGGGTATACGGCTTACGTGGATCGTCACGATTGATGGTTTAACAAGTTTGACGCCTACGATAAGCTATGCCAGGCCATTTATCACTTCACTTGATGGGAATGGAGCGGTTAATGGCCTCGTTCGTGGTGGACAGATTGTCGTAATATATGGTGGTAATTTTGGACCTAGTAATGTGACGATTGACACGATTTCTTATGGAACATCCGGACGAGACTACCTCGTGACGAATGTGATTGAGCACAATGACTCTACAATCGTTTGTACAACTGTACCTGGTGTCGGTGCGAGCCTTTCTTGGATCGTATCAGTCGGAGATCAAGAGTCGAGTTTGTCGACCGTGACCAGCTCATATGCCTCTCCTATAATTACGTCCTTTTATCCATTGGTAGCCTTAACAGACGGATCAACTCAAGTCACCATTATTGGGGAAAATTTGAGTGCAAATGTGACTTTTGCGGCATCTCGAGTGATGTTCTCGCCACCCCAAGCGAGTTTAGCTCTGTATCGCATTCCAATCATTGCTTTTGGAGACTTTGGTGAGAGTAATACTAGTGAATACGTTGTCGTTCGGGTTCCAGCTGGGTACGGATATAAAGCTTCGTTGCAGCTGCTGGTCGGTACGTCGAGTGTTCAAAGTAGCTCTGTTTTGACGATAAGCTATGGTTCCCCATTGATTGACTCGGTGTACACTGATGAAGGCCCAAGCGATTGTCTGCCTTCGTGCATTCAGCTCACAATTACAGGTACAAATTTCTACTCCACTGGCCGTGTAATTGTGTCCAAGTATCCTATCACAATAACAAGTCTTGAGGTTGCGACTTATGAGTCCTCCGTCGAGTTCTCAATGTGGTCTCACGATACCATTATTGTGCCAAGATTTGTCGGAAGAGTGGGATATGTAACGCTTATAATTGGGAAAGAGAAAATTATAAGCAATTCGGCTCCATTCAATTGGAATGATCCATCTATTCTCGACTGGTATACATACAGCTCGTCCTGCAGTGTGCTTGATTGTTCGACTTGCTATCGCTTAGATGGAAACACAAAGCTTTTCCAAACAGAGCCAATTGGAAGCGCTGGATATCTGAAATATTTATCGTCGACTATGGGTGGGGCTACTCTAAGCATTTTCGCCAGGTACATAGGTCGGAATCCTCAGGTGTATGTCGGAAATAATATCTGCTCCAATGTCGTAGTGACCACTCCCGTCATACCGCTAAGCATTGTTTTATCAAGAGAAGTTACAGAAGTGAGTAGTATACGTTTGTTATCATGCACTGTTCCAAGCGGTCAAGGAGGTATGCTTGCTCTGAATATTATGCGCGGTACAACACCAAGCAGTCCACGCTTTTTTAGTTACATTTTACCTAGTGTGGATTGGGTTGAAAGTTATGCTACTAGCTCTTCCACTGCAGGAAAGTCTGTGACTCTGACCGGATCGAACTTTGGTACAAAACCAATAGTGACCATGATCTCCACTTCAGATGTGTTTTTCATTCTATTAAACATAACAGCATTTGACCATTCTCATGCTGTAGTGACTCTTCCCCCCGGAGAAGGTCAAAATTACACACTAAGTTTAGTTGCTGGTAATCAAGAAACTTCGACTGAGTTCCATTACGATCCTCCTATTATCAATAGTATCGAAGTAGACGACGCGACGACGGTCGGTGGATCTACGATGACTATTCGTGGCAGAAATTTTGGAGCAAGTTCACTCTCGAATGCGCACACCGTCTCGCTGGGTATTTCGTTTTCATGCATCATTGACAGTATCGACCATGAATTAATCCTTTGCACGACAAGTGAAGGCCAGGGGGGTGAGTTTGACGTCATTGTGACGGTGAGTGGCCAAACGAACGCCGATAGAACAACAAAATTCAGCTACGACTCCCCTGTTATCTACAACATCAGTGGGAGCGACGGTCCTACTTCAGGGTACACATGCAGCTGTACAGATCCAGACCAGCCGTGTGCTACGCTGGACACACCATATAAATGTCGCTATCTCGAAGCAAGTTCAACAAGTATATCTTCGCTTGACGTCTATTGTGTTCAAAGCACTTTAAACGGATCTTTACAAAACGTTACTGTCACTGCGGTGGAGGATGTGTATTCAAGCAACAGACCCGTGTATATGAGCGATGAAGAGGCAGATTTGGAGCTCCTGTTCACTAAAGGGTTTTGGTACCTACTTCAAAACAATACAGAGCTATATCGTGCTGGTGCTATTACAGCAAACCCGCCCTCAACAGGTTGGCTCGACGTGAGTGTAAATCCACCGGTTGGTCTCGCTACAATGGAAGTAAATTCAGGTTTTTGCACAAAGACTTCTTCACATGCATGTCCAGCAGGTACAGAATTGTGTACACGTGTAGCTATCACGCTAGCGGGCAAAAATTTCGGTGTGCGGTCACTTGATTGGCAACTTGAGCTGATTCGCAACGATGATGTTTCAACTGACTCGGTGATAGTCACAAATGATGACATTGTATACTTTAGCCACTCAAATATTAAATTCTATCTGCCTCCTGGACAAGGCATTTCACGCCTTATCAACTTGACTATTTCCGAGCAGCAGCTTGCCAATAAGCTGATTGAGTTTGGATACCAGACCCCAGAATTGATTGGATATGAAACTAGCACAAGTAATCTGTCGACTTGCGGTGGTTATACCATTACTCTTTACGGAAAAAACTTTGGGTCGACCCGAGCAAAAGTACTATTTGGTGGTCGAGACGCGCGTATTGATGGACAAAGTTCACATCCACGAGCATGTGGTCCCGACGCATGTGAATTCTCGACAAGCGGTCCTTGTATAGACCTTGAAACGTTCGTTTGTTCTCCATCCTTGTATGTCGTCAGGCCGACATTTAGCTTTCTTAATACATGTGATGGCACAAAAGGAACACAAATGCTATGTGAAGCTGTCAATCCCGCACCAGACCTGTCTGAGAACTTAGCTAGTCACTCTGACTTTGTGATCTCAACAATGGTTCCAGCTGGATATGGGGCCGATCTTAAGATCTATGTGATTGTTGACGATCAAGCTAGCAACGCGTTGACCTTCTCATACAACCAGCCATTGGTGGTGGCTCAGATGCCCAATCAACCCGATGCAAATGGAGCCAATGCTATTACGATAAAGGGCGCCGACTTTGGTTGTTTCCCGAACGATGCAATCACTATTTCATTTGTCGCGACCGACGCGGTGCAGCCAATATCGCGAATGTTGGGTGTGCTTGAAAATAGTTTAGAGTTGGCGACCATACGTGATCATGAGGTTCATCGACTGCTGACTGATACAGCGACACCAGCGAGCTCAAATAATTCTAGTGAAAATCAATCCGGTACTGTTGTGTGGACGAGTTCTTCGGAATTAATTTGGTACCCCCCTAAGACGAAAGCTGGTACCACAAGAATTACTCTGTCGGTGGGTGGGAACGAAATGTCTTCTTCAAGTCAAACCCAATTGAAATTTCAATGTGGCTCTGGGTATTACCGAAGCCAGTCTGAGTTTTGTGATGTATGCCCGGAAGGAGCGACGTGTGCTGGTGGTGATGAATTGCCGATGGCCAAGTCTGGTTACTGGCGTGAAGGTGAAATAGTTCTTGCATGTGACCCCAAATTTGCTTGTTTAGGGGCCAACAAGTGTGCCAACGGGTACACAGACGTTCGATGTGGAGTGTGTGTATCGAACTACCACAAGCTTAATTCCGAGTGCAATTTGTGTCCTGAGAATCATTGGGGATCCGTCACCATTGTGGTAATTTGCATTGGTGTGGCAATCATCGTTAGTTATATGCTAACTCGAAAAGGTGTGAGTCTTGGTTTACTATCCATTGGCATCGACTATTTCCAGACTCTATCCATTTTCGGAAACGCTCAAATTTCGTGGCCAGCGACACTAATTAACTTGTTTGCAACACTCTCTGCCTTCAATTTAAATTTAGAGCTAGTGGCACCAGAATGTTTTTCAATCCAAGTCTCGTATGTGACTAAATGGTTTGTAATTGAGCTTTTTCCAATATTTGTGGGGGCAACTTCTCTTGGAATTTTTGCCGCACTTTATGCATACAAGCGCTTTATCAAAAAACGTCGCACAAGATTAACGTCCCACTTGCCCCAATTGTTTGGCTCTACGCTTGTGATGATGTATTACTTATTTCTGTACCTTACTCGAACAACTTTGGATGTATTTAATTGCGTTGAGGCCATACCGTCCAATGGGAACTTGTACATGGTGGCCATCTACGCGCAGTGCTTCAAACGAGGCGGGATTCATATGCAGCTCTTTCCGTTCGCACTGTTGTCGTTTGTGATGTATTCGCTGGGTTATCCCCTCTTTGTGCTACTAACCTTGTCGCAAAATCGTGCGTTAGTGATGGAAGATCAACTTTTAAGAGCAATGCAGCGCGGGACGACTCGACGAACGAACCCCAATTGCTGGGACTTTCGCAAAAAGTTTTCCAAGCTTTACTATCAATTCAAGCCTGACTACTGGTTCTGGATGGTTCTTATTATCTTTCGAAAGTTCTTGTTGGCGGGTATCGGGCTTCTTTTCCGTCAAGATCCAGTATTTCAACTGGCTACGGCGACGTTTGTATTGTTTGTTAATTATGCGTTGCAAGTGCGTTGTCGCCCTTACATGAGCGCATATGAAACTCAGAAAGTGCTAGCAGACTATGCGAAGCGTGTGCTGCTTGAAACCCGTCGTGCAAAAGCCAAAGGGGAAGCCTTTGTTCAGCCAGCACATCTTCGTCTGGAAATGCACGCCTCCACAATCACGGCCTGGAAAAGCGGTCATCGAGATCACGGCATCACTGGAAGTTCGGCTCCACCAATGTCAGGTTGGCGGGGTGCAAATGAAGCAATTCTTGCTTCACAAGAGCCTCAAAATTTGGTTGGATATCTTTGGGATCACAATACTGTGGAAGCATGTCTACTTTTCAGTGCTTCCCTCGTACTATTGGCGGGCGTCATGTTTGAAAGTGGCCGCTTTGAAAGCGGTGAAACTAGTACGTCCTCCCAAATGTTGGCAATGGCGACCACACTTCTTGTACTTGGTAGTTGCGTGTACTTTGTCCTAGTTTTGATCACAGAGCTTGTTGTTGCACTTCGTCCGGACTACTACAAACGAATTACTCGCGTGCAAAAGCTTTTCAGTACTCTACGCCGCAACCCTAAAGATAGCGCTGAGCACCAACATGGAAAGCATCGCCAAGCAATTGAAGATGATAATAGCGATGGCGATGACAATGATGAACTTGAAATGGTAGCGACTATGACGCAAAATCCACTGCACTTTAAACATGCATTAGCCGGACCCCGTGGATGTGCAACGCAAATGTTAGAGCATGATGAACTTACTACGTTGTCAAAACTTCAAAATCATGAAAGCGGTCAGAGAACAAATATGCTACAACGTTCGTGTGATGAAAAATCTTCTTTAAAAAAAGAGCCAACTTCGCACAGGAGAAGATCTCAACGTCACCGAAGCACTTCTTTGACTAGAGAAGAAGCACGTGCCATAAGCGAAGAAGAGCTGACCTCGGCAATTGAGCAGACTGATGACGTTCGAAGTAAAACAGACAATTAATGCTATGTTGTCAAATACTAACGTTCATGAAGTGATTACATTCAATTTATCAGACAACACTTGTATCAATTGAGATTTTTATCTAGCTGTCTCAGTTTTTGCAATGCTGTCACTTCCTTAAACTCAGCTTGAAAAGAGCAAGCCTGCAGCTCCACAAGCTCTCTCCACTCTCGTATTTTATCCTCACCGATAGCGTTGTATTGGTTGTAAATGACAGCTTTGAGATACAAGTCAAGATGGCCAAGGTGCCTATATCCGTCTGCAAGAGTTTGCCACATTGCGGTTTTCTCCTGTTCACTTCTATCAAAGTGCTTCAGAGCGTAGGAGCACACGTCACAAGCCAACAAGAAGTGACCTTGCTCCAACGCTCGGTTTCCTAAATTCGTAAGTAGGTCCCATTTTTGTCGAGATGTCAACGCTCGGCCATTGCTTTGAGCGTTCGCACTCCTGCTCTCTAGGTCACTGTTTATCTTGAGTCTCCAAAGCCGAAGTGCAGCACACCACGCTTCCTTTGCCAACGTTCCAGTAGAATCTCGTGTTTTTGGCGTTTTGACTGCTATGTGGGCTAACTGTTCGTAATTTATTGCAACTAGTGCAAGAATGTCATGCTCCATGTACGGATACGGTGAAATATCATGAAGGTACATCAAATATTCGATACTTTGTTCCCTTGCACCTCGATGTTGCATTTGCACCGCGGCTAGTAGTACCCAAAGTGCAAAGTGAGGATGTCGTGGAAAACACTCAATCAATTTGGCAAGTAGGCGTAACGAGTCACCAAAATCCTCCATATGCATCATGACGAGTGCAAAGTCTTGAAGCACGAGGGGGTCTACGTGTTCGCCAGATGTTGTAAAATCCTCAAATGCGGAACAGTATAATTCGTACGCTCGACACAAATTGAAGTGATCATAAGACGTATACCACGCCATGTGATGGGAGTAAGCAAGTGTTTTCTGCAGCACCCGAGTCATATTCCCTTTTTGAATTCGATAGAGTCTCTCTAAAAGAGATGCAGCATTCCAGAAATCCCCTCGATAATAACATTCGAGTCCATGTTTCTCAAGAATGTTATCAAGACACATTTCTTGAGAAAGCGAGGCTTCTTCGGTCGCGATCAGTTGTGCAACTTCAATTGCAGCACATTGTCGGGTTTCAAGACGCTTAAAGTGCCATCGGATAAGACATTTCTGAAGCTTTTTGACTGCAACTCCTATTAGTAGTACACGAAGTCGATGTTGAATCCGAGAATTAAGATAGAATTGTTGAATACGGATGCAGGCATTATTTTGGTACGCAAGCCGGATGGCAATTGCAGCTTGTCTCCATTTTTGAACGTAGCAGTGGTGCTTCCAAAAACATTGAAGACGTCGGGTAGACACATTTTTCTTGAGCTTCAAAGAAGAACATACTCGTCGCTCGATAACACGACAGATTCGAGCTTGTGCTACCTCCAACTTCCGCTGCCGATGCGAAATTCTCACTACTTCGCCATTCTTGTCTTCCAAATCCGATCTTTTATTTAATACTGCATTCTTAATATTTACGTGCGCTGCTCTCTTTGTACGAACCCGACCGAGTAATTTAAAAAGATTTACAATAACTTGGACGTAAATACATACGATGGTAACTGAGAATTGCGCTTTGACTTTACGTCGTATTTCTTCAAGAACGAGGCGCCGTTGCTTGGCTCGATCAATTATTTGGTAGCAAAGACTGTAAGCGGCTACGTGACCATTCGCACTCTTGCATTTTGCAAACTGAGGGTCTGATATTGTTGCACGTTGATTGATCTTGGATGCAGTGTTGAAAGAAGCATAGCAATTTACCTCGAACGAAAACGCGTCATGGTCTTCACTCGCGACGCATATTCGCTCCATAACTTCTTTTAAAAAAATCTCGATCTCGACGCGTTCTCCTGTGGTACGGCTTGTTGGCAGATCGTCTTTCAAAAACAGCAAATAATGTGTACGTCTTTTTATGTACTGGACAGAATGGTCAATATCCACAAGATCCATATTCATTTCGTCTAAGAATTCCTCGCGAGCCGCATTCAGCATAAATTTGACCAGTTGCCTGGCGAGTGCTTATCGGGCTTTTGTCAAGTGATCGCTGAGCTATGGTCTTTAACTCCTGTGAGCGCTGAATATTTTGTCTTCGCATCCCAAGCGCGCGCAAGCTTGTTGCAGTTTTTTTTTCGAAGCGTGAGCCTCTGAGTAGAGAACATTTTTTATAGATTTGTAACGAGTCGGATCATGGCAACTAAGCGTCTTAGCCTTTTTCATTTGAAACTGTTGCCAATCAAACCAATCTTCCGTTGCTTTTGTCCATTGAAAATGCGCTGAGGGTACTGACCTTGGATATAAAGCGATATTTTCGCCAAGATCCAATGACGCCGCCATGATTGTCAATCTGGTAATTGTCGTGCCTTTTAATTTGAGTTTATGGTCTTGCAATAATCTTATCGCTTGTTGCTTTTTCCTTGGTTTTGCCGAAAAGAACCTTGGCTTCACATTAAAGACAACCGACGTGCCTTCACACCTCTCGCATTTCCAAATCGGCGGGATACTCTTTTCGTGTTTTTGAGAAGCTTGCTGCCGTCTTTGAATGACAAACGCAGGATGCTGCTTTAGCGGTGGCGTAAAGCAGTAGAGATGACAGCAAAACAAACACGTCGAACATCGTACCATGAGCTTCCCATTAAGATCACTTTTGCAGCGGTTACAACATTTCGAATATATTCCGTGTGTCGGATCACCATTTAAATTTGCAGGAAATTTATCCTGGCACTTAGCCGAACATGGGTTGTTGATTCCTAGGCCTAGATCATTTGCTGCTACTGCCGGACCCTTAAGGCGTAAGCTTTTTACCAAGACGCTATTCTTTTCCATTTCGACTTGTAATGTGAATCGATCATTTAAAACTACCGGTAAATATGGTGTCCGCAGCAACAGAAACAGAGATTATTTACCCATTTTTATCTTGATCTGCTATGCGACGGGTTGTAGTTTAAATCTGTCTTTGGAGTCACCACCTTGAGTTTAGTGTTAAAAAAATCTCATTTGCATCTTAATAATTGGTCAGATGTTTCACATCCGCACGAGATTATTGTCCGATGTGTTTGAAGGCTGACCATATATTAGCGCGTAGACTATACTTGTGAGGGGGGCAACCATAAGCAATAAACACCACCTGCGTCTCCTAGGCACGCAAATGCGTAGTGGGGCTCTGATTACTACCACCGATGAATGACGTGTATTGTGCCCATGGCCGAGAGCTGAAATGTACTAACGGTATGATCGCAACAGCAGAAATATGAGATGCTCAGAAATTATCGGCAACGGGTCAAACGATGGTGACCGAAAGGCCACGATGTTAACATTACACCGCTGAATGCATGTTGAACAGGTGGATGGCTTTACAGTAATTACAAGTACGTCACAATTAGTAATTACATATGGTAGCCATTCATTGGTCAGGATAAATATATTCACTTCGGTTTTTACTTTCTTCTTAACAGGTTAACAGCCGCAAACAACAGCCTCGCATCACCACACCGTCACCGCCATGACTACCAAGCGCACCGAAGTCCTCCTAGGAGATGGTAACTACTACCATTGGGAGTTCAACATGAGAATGGCCCTCGCAAGAAAAGGGCTGCTGGGACACATTATGGGCGCGAAGGGCGAGAGCGAAATAACGGAGACGTGGCTCGTGAATGACGCCAAGGCATTGGGTATAATTGCCCAGGGCGTCGAGATACAACACCAGACCAAGATACGGTCTGCTACTCGTGCCTTGGAGGCATGGGGAACGCTTCGCGATTTCTACCATCGTTCCACTTTACACAACCGTGTCACGATGACACGGCGCCTTCATGAGTTTAAGATGGAGAGTGGCACTCGCATGGTGGAACATCTGGACGCGTTCGATGAGCTGGTCGTGGGACTCCAGATGACGGGAGAGCCGGTGGATGAATCAAGACAGCTAGTGGTGCTTCTGAGCAGCTTGCCGGCGGAATATGAAATAATATCTTCTATCGTGGAGAACGCCAAGGACATCACTCTGATCGAAGTCAAGGAGAAGCTGTTGAAGGAGTCAGACAGACTACAGAAGAAGGAAGCAAGTGAGAAAGCGTTTCGAGCCACATACAATGATGGACGGATCAAGGGCAGACGAGGAAGTGGCCGCAAGGATTACGCGCCACGCAAGGGCGGCGGTTTTCGGGGAAAATGCTTCAATTGTAATCAGACTGGTCATATGAAGCGGGACTGCCCAGCTGCTGAGAACCGTTCCAGAAACCGTTATAGCGGTAATGATGCAGTGTTTGCTGTGGGGGATGAGAAATCAGTAAGCTGGCTGATCGACAGTGGTGCGACTTCACACATGACCCCTCACCGAAGTGACTTGATCGACTTCAAGCAACTTAAAGACGACATCAAGGTAACAATTGCAGATGGCAGAAAGTTACGCGTCGAAGGAGCTGGAACAGTGAAGCTTATCGGCTTAGATGGAAGACGCATATCGATGATGGAAGTGCTGCTTATCCCTGGACTTGACAGACGTCTACTGTCGGTGGGAAAGCTTGCCGAACGTGGACTAAGTGTGGAGTTTCAGCGTGCTTCGTGCATCATTTGGGACAAGAACGAAGCTTTGGCAACTGGGACAAGAAATGGGAAAGCTTACACACTGGATTGTCAGCAAGAGGAGGCACGATTGGTGCAATACTCGGGAGTTGATAGTCAGTGGGAGTTATGGCACGCTCGCATGGGACATCCAAGTGAGGACGTTTTAGTGAAAACTATGCGATCCACAGAAGGTATTCCTGCGCTAAAACAAGGTATCAAGACCCTGTGTGGTGGATGCATGAAGGGCAAGCAGACGATCGAAGCCTTTCCAGGACGCTCCATGACAAAGACATCGCGTGTATTGGAGTTAGTTCACACAGACGTGATGGGACCCATGAAGACACTTTCAAAAGGAGGTGCTAAATACATTTTGACGTTTGTGGATGATTATTCACGATATGTGGTGGCTTACTTTCTGGCAAAGAAGAGTGAAGTTGCCGACAAGATCAAGATGTTCAAAGCACTGCATGAGAATCAGTGGGGAGCCCGTATCAAGTGCCTGCGTTCGGACAACGGAACGGAGTTTGTCAACAAGACAGTTACGAATTTATGTCAGCGGAACGGTATCATACATCAGCGTACAGTACCATACAGTCCCCAACAAAATGGTATTGCAGAACGAATGAACCGCACGATAATGGAAAAGGCACGGAGCATGCTACACTACAAGTGTGTTCCGACATGTTGGTGGGCAGAGGCAGTAAGCACTGCGGTGTACCTGATCAACCGCTCTCCTAATACAGTGCACCCAAATAACACCCCATATGAACTGGGATTTAAGATGAAGCCACGGATGGATCATCTTAGGGTGTTTGGGTCTCATGGATATGCTCACGTTGATCAAGTGAAGAGGACGAAGCTCGAAGCCAAAAGTTTCAAGTGCATGTTCCTTGGTTATGCCGAAGACACCAAGGGATACCGAGTTTACGATTTGGAGAAAGACAAGATATCAGTATCACGGTCGGTGAAGCTGGACGAGCGTGAAGTGGGCGGCATTTATGAGACACACACGCCCAAACAAATAAAAGTGATACACGTTACCAAAGACAACGATGAAAGTGCTGTGTCCGGGCCGACGGAACACCAACAAGATCAAGATGAACTTATGGAGGGTGAAGGAGAAGATGAAATTCCAGATGCTCCAATGAATGAAGAGGAGTCCGACACAAATGAGTCAAGGATCGAGATGCTTCGATTACCGACCTCTGTACACTCTGAGCTGACAGAGTACAGACCTCCTACACTGGATGCACAGGAAGATCGATTGGTATTTCGACCGCAAGTGGAACGTTCAAGGCGTACAAATGAACCAATGTTATTGCTGGAAAACGGATCAGATGCCGATGAAAGTCTGGGAGGAAGCGAAGGACCACCATCTTCAAAGCGTGCAAGGATTGATGAAGACGGCCTGATAGCTGAAGCTATTCTCGCTTACGCTGTGAGTGTTGGTGAAGAATCAGACTTGCCTACCACGTATGCGCAGGCAATGTCTAGTGATGAGGCAGAACAGTGGCGACAAGCGATGGACGCCGAATTGCAGTCGCATCACAAAAACAAAACATGGACACTCGTTCCACGAGAATCAATTGGACGTACGATTGGATGCCGCTGGGTCTTTGCTAAGAAGCGTGACCAGAATGGATGTGTTGTGCGCTACAAAGCACGATTGGTGGCTAAAGGTTTCAAGCAGAAATACGGCGTGGATTTCTTCGAGACTTACTCTCCAGTGGCCAACATGAACTCAATTCGAGTTGTACTCGCAGTGTGTGCGGTATTAAGCTACAAAATGGAACAGCTGGACGTCGACACCGCCTTTCTCAACAGTGTACTGTCGGATCGTGTTCACATGGAAGTTCCAATTGGTGTAAAGGGAGCTCAAGGATTTGCGTGTCAGCTGAACAAAGCTATATATGGTCTCAAGCAAGCTGCAAGCGCTTGGAACAAGACAATCGACCACGTCTTCAAGAAGAACGATTTTAAAAGTTGTGGAGCGGATCAATGCGTCTACGTGAAGAAAGTGGAAGAAGGTTTTGTGTACGTATGTCTTTATGTCGATGATATGATCATTGCAGCCAAGACGAGCGACGAGATTCTAGAGGTCAAGGGGATGCTTAAAAGTGTTTTCAAGATGAAGGATCTCGGTATGGCGAAGTTCATCTTGGGCATGGAGATCGACCACGACATGACAGCTTCCACACTAATGATCAAGCAAACACGCTACATTAGCGACGTGGCTGAGCGATTTGGGCAGAAAAACGCCAAGAACGTCGACAATCCGTGTACGTCCGGTCTCAAGCTGTCAACATCACAGTCACCAAGTACAGAAGCTGAGCGTTCAGAGATGCGGTCAAGACCATACCGCTCACTAATTGGATGTCTGCTATATGTTACAACTTGCACTCGGCCGGACGTCGCATACATCGTGACACAACTGTCTCGATTTCTCGAAAAACCGGGGTTACCACATTGGAACGCCGCAATTCGTGTATTGCGCTACTTAAATTCGACACGTCATCATGGGATCGTTTATCAAAGAGGGACGGGAAAGGTGATTGTTGAAGCTTTTTCGGATGCTGACTGGGGTAGCAACACCGATGACAGACGGTCTGTCTCAGGTGTGTTGATCAACATTGGTAAAGCTCCGGTTGTATTCAAGTCCAGATATCAGAGAACAGTTGCACTAAGTTCCGCAGAAGCAGAGTATATGGCGCTCAGCTTGTGCACACAAGAAGTACTTTGGGCGCGCGCAATGCTCAAGGACATGGGTCAAGAACAAGTGGGAGGCACGCAAATATGGGAAGACAATCAAGGTGCGATAGCTTTGGCAAACAACGCGGGCTACCACGCACGTACAAAGCACGTGGACATCAGACATCACTTTATTCGGGAGAACGTTCAGCATGGATTACTCAAGATTGGCTACATTGATACGAAGAGTCAGCTTGCAGATATGCTAACCAAGGCGCTTGGAACCAAGATGCTGAAGTATCTGCGCGAAGCCTCCGGAATCAAGACCAAGTCAGCAACAAAGGACACACAGCATTAGCGGTGAGTGGGAGTGTTAACATTACACCGCTGAATGCATGTTGAACAGGTGGATGGCTTTACAGTAATTACAAGTACGTCACAATTAGTAATTACATATGGTAGCCATTCATTGGTCAGGATAAATATATTCACTTCGGTTTTTACTTTCTTCTTAACACACGAAAGGTTTTCTGCCCAGCATTCCGAATAGCTAAATGAAAATCAAGTAGCGTTTGGGAAACCTACGTCCTTATTGAAGACGCCCATCAGACAACATTTATTGCGTTATACCTTCTAGGCTTGGAGTTTCGCAGGACAAGCCGATTTAACCTTGTTGCCAATATGCATCGATGTGATCACGGTACAGTCGCGTCCCAGCTCAACGTAGTCAGCACACTCTTTTACTATTAACGACTTAAAAGTCTTTGAGGTGGCCGAGATATCGTGTATTAGATATACAAACAAAATTAGAGGAGACTTTCTACCATTGCACTAATACTTTGCATAATTGATAGTAACAGTGTGAATGACAAGCACGATGCCGTGCTCAGCATCCACCACAACGCTTCTTCAAATCGCCCAACTAGCCAAAAAGATCCCAGTTTGCATTGAGTCCGGTCTCAAATAGCTACCAACATCCTGCGATAGAGACACTAGCGTGTCGATAAACCCCATAATCTAAAAGTACCATCAATCATGTAAAACTATCAAACGATACCAACACCGCGTCTTAGAGCTGGATTTTCATTTGTAGTGCATTCTGTATAATTCTACATCGGTTGACTCAAAATTTGATGGAATATGTCTATCAATATGTGCATCTGCATAAACGCTTTGTCGTGTGCGGATTACTATTTTACACCACACAGAGATGCACAGCACCTTGCACAGATTAGACGTTTAGAAAGATTTGCAAAATTCGTGTTCACTACTCTTAGCATCGAAACGTGCAAGAAATAATAAGTTTTATATATTACGATATCTTTTTTTCTTCTTCTTTCGTTCTATATCTTTTGAAATATCTCATTATACATCGGATTGAAGGCACGGGTGACGACACAATGTTACGGACACAAAACAATTAGTACCGGTAATGTGATGAAACATGGACTGACGTCACAGAGAAGCAGGGGTGATTTTGGGTGGTTTTTAGCTTTAGAGTATCAAAGGGCAGCGAGCGAGGTATCTTTATATATTCATTCCGTCTTTTACCTTTGATAATGAGCACATGGTCCTGAACCTTAGGTGCTTAGAATCATTGTTTGTCGAGTAAAACCTCTGGTGAAACATCGAATATGAGATACTTACTCAAAGTTAGAAGCTTTTTGCAAGGTAAGAGGCAAATATAAACACTTAAAGCTCAAAAAGTAGATTATAAACTTGTTTGAAATATAAGCCATCTTTTTCCCGATTTAAGTCGTTTCTTCGGTGTACAAATAAATGGCCTTCATTACCTCCACGTGAAATTGATTAACCTTAATCTACCGGCACATACCAATCGTCTTATAACACGATTATAAGAGTCGCTATTAGGATCCCTCATGAATTGCTCATTATATTATACGAATTGTTTTCTTTCTCTTTTCTTGCTTTATTACTATATGAATTGATACGTGGTTCTTAACTTCAATGATAAAATTACGGACTCAGTTATGCCATACATAAGGTGCAAATTTTAACTATGCTTTCTGGCACCAGTGCACATCCTTACAATAGCGCTAAGACCTCGACTGTACGTAGTCCACTCCCACTCCATGTCCGCCTTTGCCACCGGCCGCCTCAAATATCTTCGTTGTGCCGACCTCGCCTCGACTCGCCGAACACGCCATTTTCCAGATTTAACCTCACAGTATTTTCTGCCCAACTTGTGTTTTACACTTTGTGTCTACCCCTTTGTACCCTCGCTCTACTGAGAAATACGCGCCCTACTCCTGAAATAAAAGCGTAATTTAGCGAACAATGCTTCTTCTTAATCGCTGGTGGAACGCACATTCAAAATCGAGCTTTGTCAGAGCATACTGTTTCACTCTCCTGGTATCTAGTGCATATTTAGGTCGAATCGGGGGAACATAAGAAGCACCTTTTAAGGAATTCACAGGATTAGATTCCGAAATTTGGAGCTGCAGCCACAATACGCTAAATATAAATGTACACCTTGCGTTGCGAGGTATACAAATAAAACGCTCGCTACTTTGTGCGGTAAATCGCTCAAAACTTGCGCTTGCACTTTGACTGTACTCAATGAATTGAGTAGGTTTTTATCAAATCTATTGATTTAGTTATATAAGTAGTTTCCATAGCAAGATTAAAAAAGACGGCATACTAAGAGTGCATCCCAAAGTTTATCGCACCATCTTTTGGGGGGTCAAAATTCTCTCTTTCTCCGGACTTTTTCATCCACCACCAGCGAAGTCGAGCTTGCCAAACCAAACTTCGACATACATCGGTGCGATGCGCTTAAGCTATTCTCAAAGTCAATTTTGACTTTAGACCGCATATTTGAAGACACGTTCGCCAAGCCCGTTATTAAATAATTGTTGATGCTGAAGTTCGTCTCACCTGCGCAATTTATGACATAGCTTTCAAGATAAGCCAGATTCTACTGATTGTGCCTAGTGCAGCGATACAAGTAACCTGCTTTGTACAAAACGACCCTCGTGAACTTAGTATGATTTTGATTGAACGCACCGATCACTGGAAACCCGTCTATCAAAAAAAAACTATTCGCAATGGTCTGAATCGCTTCGTTTACTTTGCACAAAACCAGATTCCAAAAAATTTGGGACATCACTAGGGAAACCTATACGAAGCACCTCCTTTCTTGTACTCGGGCAATTGCATGATCAATTTCTACCCGTGTCTCGTCATCAATAAGATGGCACGCTACATTCGGATCCCCCTTCCCGATTTATTTGGCTGCGCCAAGAACGAGAGGCAGAAAAAAATTAGCCGGCAAATTGGAGAGAATTTCGCAAAAAAGTACACGTACCCGTAGTCACCATCTGATGATTTGATTATCAGCTCTTTGCAGCTGTCACTGCAGCATGCTAGGTAACCTTCATTCCATATAGCAAACCAACGAGGCTCCATGACGTACATACAAGGATAGTCGAGTGTAATCTGTGCACAACACATTGTATCCTCTTACTACTATCGAAAGGCACCTGTGACTACACTCTTCCCCTTTACCATAATCAAAACTCTTGTGGTGACAGTATACATCGATTTGTGAACCCGTGTGTACTACACCACCGAATGCATTGGACAGGACGATGGCAGTACATTGAAGGAGGCGCGTGACGACACATGATTATGGAGTGATTAAGCCTGATACCGGGTAGTCCACAACGTCATACACTAACGTTAGTCGAGCCTCTAGAAGATCGAGAAGGGTAGAACCAGGCAGCAAATCAAGGACCTAAAATACACTTTATTTCACTTCGATGTTTTTCTTCTTCACAACAGGTTAAAAGCCGCTTTTTAGCCTTCCTCTGCAGTAATGTTCGGGCCTATCATGAAAAGAGACGCACAAGAGTCCTTTTGAGAAAGATGTTTCCATCAGCGCTGATGTTCAAACTGAGAATGGCTTCGAAAAAGAAGGGTCTTTTGGGACACGCCGTGGCCGTGAAGGATGAATTGATTTCACGGAGGTGTGGCTCTTAAAAGATGTTAAAGCCTTGACCATCGTTGCTCTGGACATTGAGAAGTAGCACTGGATGAAGACTTAATCGGCAACACGCACCATTAAGGTATGGAAACACTCCATGATTTTGACAATCACTCGACGCTCCCGTCGGAATATAATTTGATTTTTTTCTAGTGTGGGAATTGCTGAGGATTTCACGTTGATTGAAGTCAATGTAAAAGTGCTTGGGAAGGAGGTAGCAAAGAAATCACTCTGCGTAATTGAGGAAAGCTAGAATATTCGGGGTAAATGAGGAAAAATGGAGATCCGCGCAATAACGGCAAAATCGAGGGCAACTCCTTTCCTGTGATTATTCTGGTAACATGAAGGGAAAATGTCTAGCTAAAAAACATTTAAGTAGCAATAACGCAGTATTTGCAGGAAGCGAAGGAAGATCATCAGGATGTCATGTCAAAGTAGGGCTCTATTACTTCGATTTGATATGGTTAAACGCCAGCTCGAAGTCACGGCAAGAATGTGCGGGTGACAAGTAGGGTCATGCTCACTGGACTCGACGGTTTGTCTGTCAAGATTGCTTAGTACACGAGCCTTTCAACTAATTTATGAGCAGAAGTGATGAGCATCACAATTTGTTTGATAAATGTCTCGATAAATACAGCCCACCCCAACATCACGCCGTATAAGTTCCGTCAAATTGAGATTTCTATGGATCACTTACACGTGTTCGGGTCACAGGGGTAACGCTCACGTCAAAGACGTGAGAGAACAAAGCTGGAGTCCAAGTGCTACCGTTGTATTTTCTCGGCTACGCGGAACAATGTCAATGGATGACACGGATTTAAATAAAAGAATATCAAAATCAAAGTGACCCGCTCTATATTTGAGAGGGCGTGAGGTAGGCGGCATTTAAGACACTTGTATCCTAGACATACAAGAGCTCAAATCAGCCGCAATCGTTGAAATATTGGAAGACAGTGATAAAGCCAAGCATTAGCGGCAAGAAGATAAACATCAGGTTCTGAACGAGCCCACAACAGTATCGAAAATCTGGTTGTAATCATTGAAATGGACGATTCAAATCGTATATTTAGCGTCAATTTACAGATGCTAATAAGGTTTGAGCGCTCCGTTGCGAACATGCTGAAGCAAGTAGAATATAATTCACCGGCTCAAGCGCAGAAAGAAAATCGTTCGGTATTCGGTCTGGAGTGGAGCGAGCAAGGTAAAATTGTGAACAGATTCGAATGTTTAGGAACAATTCAGATGACAAAAAGGTGGCAGGAGAAAGTGACGGCCACCAACTCCGAAGCTTTAAGAATCCCCTTATTAAAGTTATCACTGAAATAGCTCTTGCTTATGCTGCCAGTATTTGCGAGCACCCGATGCCCTAACTACGTACTAGCAAGCGATATATAGAAAATACTGTAATATCTGGCAGAAAGCGTTAGATGTGAGGCTTATGAACGCCCAAAAAGATAGTCCAACATTTGCAGCTGATTGATTTTTTGCAAAAAAAGAGAAAAGGGCTGGGACAAATGATGTGCAACAAGGACCGACTTGTTGCTAAGGGCTACAAGCAGATTTTGGCGTCAATCCTTTCGAGACAAGCTCGCCTGTTGCAAACATGAGCGCTATCAGAGCTGTGCTGGTTGCGAAATGATACGTAACCGAAAAGGTGAATTAAGACATAGCATTCTAGAGCAGCAATTTAAAGAAAGAGGTGTGCATTAGACTTTTTGCGGTATTGCCAGTACCGAAAACACGATGTACAAGCTAGAGAAGAAAGTTTACGGTCTTTGACAAGCTGCAAATGTAAGGGGTGATATGATTTGTGCTGTCGTTCCGCAAAGAGATCATGCAAAGTAGCGGAAAGAAAATAAAAGCTTACAAATCAATCTACACTCGCTTATGCAAATCCCAGAGTAATGCTACATCCTCTTCTCAGCGAGTCTTCGCTATGCATCATTTTTTAGCTGTGGGACTATTACGACATGTGCCAAACGTATGGTACCGCTGATTTATATATTTTACTTCAACACGTAAAGCTAGTACCAAACGACTCCCATAGTGAATGCCAGAGGAGTGTGATAACAATAAAAATTCTAATGACAACCTTAGGAGGATACAATTTTTTAGATGTAGATTATGATAGAATACCTTTGTATCGTGTTCATGGAGCCTTAATTACCTGAGGGGCGAAGCAAAGAGCAAGAAAAAGATCGGTGAGATTCTTTACCCAAGTATTTTGTGTCCTAGAAATTCATGAACGATCAACGTAGAGCAACAAATCAAAATTGATTATCCTCTTCTTCTGAAAGCAAGGGAGACTCAAAATTCATTGACATATAGGATTTAAGAGAATTGCGGCCTCCACTTTTGGTTTTCGACTCTTCAAGTCAAGGTGACAAGTGCATCTGCGTCAAGAGATCAAATAGCAGCTAAATGTACGTTTTCCTCTACGTTGAAATTGTGATCATCCCCGCCAAGATGAGCAAAGGAGTACAAACGTAGAAATAGCACTCAAGAATTTGTTTAAAAAAAAGCAAAGCCAAGTCGACTCTTGGAATGGGAATCGACCCCGGTCGTACCTACAGCACGCTCAGGACACAATAGACACGATGCACTGATGACGTGGTGATCAGATGTAGCTAATACGGCGCTAAGAGAGTGATTAATCCTTGGAAGCCAGTCTTTAGCTGTTGAAGATGCAATTTAAAGAAATGGTCGGCAAAAACGCAAATATGCGATCACACCATCCAGATCCCGGATCTTAATTTTTGCTGTACATCACGGCATATACGCGTCCAGATGGCGTGTATGTGGGTCACAAAGCTGTCGCATTTCTTGTTAGACCAGAGTTAGCAATTTAAAGGCCGCAGTTTGCGTATTTCGTTTTTAAAAAGAAAAAAGAACTTTGGAATTGCCTAAGCTGGAATCGCCAACGAGGCTAAGCTACAAAATATACGTATTTAGAATATAGACAGTATATTTGATAATTGACGGTCACTAACGGGGACGATACTAATATTTGGATGGTTTTCAGTAAAATAGCAGCAGACGCTGGCACTGAGCTTAGTATAGGCAGAGTATATAGCTCTACACCTGTCTTAATTAAGAGTTATGGGGGCCTGTCTCATTTCTAAGGATTAGGGTCAAGAACAAGTAGAAGCAACCTTGTTTGTAAAGATATTCAAGGCAACAAAAGATGTGCAAACAAAACTGGCTATTATACCAGAATCAAGCACGTCGTCATCATCGATAGCTTTATCCAGAGAAACAGGGCCTGTGACTTCACCAATTTAAAGCACATGTCGCCATTGGACCAATTAGTAGACATGCTTATGAAAGTTCGTGTTGCGAAATGACTTTAGTCCCTATTGCAGGATAGTTACATTAGAATCAAACGCGAATAAAATAAACTACATTGTGTCATACCGCTAAATGAAGTGAATTGCGTCAGAATGAAGTGACGAACGACAGAATAAAATTACAACGTGAATATAGTCAATACTGGTGAGGCCATGATGTCATAGACTGAAGTCACTGGATTCCCGTCATTGAATGACGTCATCGAAAAAGCATCTAGGGGGATCAAGAAGGATAGACTTTAAGTAGCCCAGAGCGGCGACCTAAGCATCTAAATACATGATTTTTGATTCTTACGCTCCACTTAAAATTGCTGATAGTTCACACACTAGGGTGGCTTACAGTCTGCGAAAAAGGTGGGTCATTCTACCTTAAGTTTACATTTGACGGCACCCACCGCACAATTTTCTTGAATTGGACATTCTCTTTTGCGCAAATCATACTTTTTATATCGAACTAGGTCATTTTGAGCAAACGGAAATGCCTTGTCTAAACAAAACTTTTCGAATTATAGTTCTTGTTGAAACTGTACCGAACCGATAGTTTACCTGCGTTTATACTTCGATCGAATAGGATATTGTATAACAATGAGATTCTAAAACTATACTTCAATGCATGGGGATACAGAAGCTGGAAGACCAAGCAAAATAAAAGTTAACATTTTGATGACTATGATCATCGAAAAGTATAGGGCTAGTCACAGGCAGTCGCTTAATAGTAAAGGGAGAATACAAACCGTGGCCCATACATTAAGATAGATTATCATTGTTTAGATGCCATAGAGCCTTGTTGGCTTGTTATACTGAAGAAAGGTACAATCTCATTTAAGCCCTATTTGTAACCAACTGATATTCAAACTTGAGCTATTTGTTTAATGACCCGATTAGTCACACAATGGTAACCGCACCACTCTGTAGAATTTGACGCTTGCTTCATATATTATAGCCTACAAATAGTCATATATGGGTGGACATTTGGATTGTTTTTGCATGTATCCTATTAGGGATGCATTGAAATATGCTTATTACAGGATGTGTGTCAAGCCTACGTAGCAAGTATTTGTAACTCTAAAAATGTAAATAATCGTGTTACACTCGACGTTAAAGAATGTTTGTCGAACCATAAAGTAAAAGGAACAGAAAATATTAAGCGAGAAAGCGCTTTTTCAGCAACTTATGCGTAAACAGATGACTGCATTACAGTCGCAAAGAATAACTATGAGGACACAAGTGTTTGCTTAGATGCCTGTATGCAAAGTTAGAGTCTCTCTACAAGAAGCTCATGAGGCCTCGTTTGTTTGTTACACCGAAGAAGGGCACCCTTATAATGAATCTGAAACATGTGCTGAATAAAATAATTTTGTAAGAGTATACGACTACAACTTCAATTGACTTGTTGAAAACGTTCAGATTGTACATAAAGAGCGGTCATATCTAAAATTAGAATTAGAAGCGCTCGCGGTCTTATATACCAAGGTGGTACCTTTTCACATTCTGTGACAAACCCAGTGTGTCCCCCCATTTGGCGGAGCTGCCATACTGTGGAACATACGTCATGCGATGTTTTAGGCAAATAAAAGAAGATTTAATAATTTAAAACGAAAGGAGGTATAATATTCTTGGCTTCATGCATATTAGTAGGCACTACTATCCTTGACTGTAATCGAAAAATTTATAACTGATCTTTGCTCTAGAATTAATAATTATTTTAATATCGAAAACATTACCAAGTTTCCGAGTTTCTTTTTCTTTAATTTCTTACTTCGGTTCCAGCATGCAGTTGTTAAAAGTTTAAAAAAATTCAAAAAATAAATTCAAAACCTTCAACAACTGCAATCCAAGAGTCAATTTAAGTTTCTGATTTTCTGGATTGAAAGTAAAACAAGCTTGTAGAGTTAATCCGACATTTGCGCTTGTTCTAGAATAGAAAATTGTATCAGAGACCTCCTCTCACGCTTCCTTGAGTATATAGCCACTGGATCCCTGCTGCACGAGGCAGCTTTTCTGCTCAATCTAAATCTTAGTCGCTTGGACTGATCCTTAGTGAGGAGGGAGCCGTATTAGACGAGATTAATACGCTAGCAGTCCTGCCCGGCTCCAAGGGGCTGCAGCACCTAGCTGCACAATGGGCTTCGATCGTTCATCTGAGGTGAAAACCACCATTTGCGGTTAGTGTGCCTTGTGCCAAGGTTGCTGGTAGAAAGACCTCACGGTCAACCAATCGTTTGAATTGCCACGGGGAGACGAAAACACTTATCAGGCGCAAGGCAGTCCGATGGAGAACTTTCAGGAATGAATGAAAGATCGAAAGGATTGACTTCAAAGTAAATCGTAGAGTTTAAGTACACCTTGTATGTCCTTTTCTAGGGTTTATTAGCTCATGGCTGTCAGGTGATTTCGCTTGACGTGGACCAAAGGAAGCTGATCATACGTTGAGGCTATACGAGGACACCAAAATGCACATAGCTTATCGATTGAGATATTGCCGAACGCTGTAAATTTTAAAATCTATATCAAAATTCGACTTATGGCGTCCCGATTTCTTGTTTTTCTTCCAATACCTCAGGTACTGCCTACTTCGCTCCCAGCAGAGCTTTGATAGGCTTCTGAGCTACTTCGACAAACAACAGATTCGCGCGCGCGGAAAGCGCAGCCACAGTATCGTATCAATCTTTTTATTAGACGTCAAAGAAATGCGAACAAATTAGTGGAGCCTAATAATTATTGTTGAGTGCTTAGGATATATTAAAGTGAGCCACCTCACAAGTGAAATTGTCTAACCTGAGACGGTAGCAATCGAATGACAGTATCTTGGGGTGCCCAGCATTGCTCGTACGTTTCCGTATCGAGGAGATGGTCGAGGAACGGATCGATGTATTGTGTTCTTGTCATGGCTGCTGGCTCGAGAATCTTGTCACTTGCTTGTCTGGATAAAAACTGTAAAGTCTTGACCATTGCTTGTTGTCCAGCAGTAAGGTTTCGTAATCTTGATGGGTGCCATGAAGCGATTAGTTTCTTAGTTTGAATGCAAGTCAGCGCACTCTTAATAGCAGGTGTGTTTGTCGGCGAATCGTATGCCATATTAAGGACGTACTTGTTGAGGCTTGCCTCGGCCGGGTGGTGCACCGGTCGGCATTTCTGTAAAGTGTTTACAAATGAAGCATTTTGACAAAGTTTAGGAATTGTCGCAAAATGCCGTCCGTGAGTCGGTTTGGTCAAGTCCAAGCAGGCGCTTCAATGCTAGGGGCAGCGAGACCACTTCCGGAGTCAGATGACGAAAGGCCAAGTTGCCAATTCCAGCGTCGACTTCACGGATGTGACGTAGTGCAAAGATGCATACCGCGCTGTTATCTGTCGAGGGACTTAGCCAAAAATTGAGCTTTTATTGTGTTGAGATGGCTGGCGCGGCTCGAGCTTTCTGCCGGCCGGCTTAAGTTTTTACATATCTCAAGCGCTTTGGTTGGTTCTTCTGTATTCCGAGGCTTTGCCTGACGCGAGCTTTTTCCGTTAAGCTGAGCGCGTGCTTTTCCTCAAACATTTGGCTTCTTGGTGTCGCGTTTGGGGAGCTGTCTTGCACCAGTCGATGTTTTATGTTGATTTGTGCGGGAGTTTTAAGTCGCTCGCAATTTGTTGACCTCGTCTCGAAGAGCTGCCGTTTCTTTTGCGATGCTCTTTTTGTCGAGGCTTGCAACAAGAATGTCGTGCGAGGTATCTAGTTCGATGGTCTCCGCGGCTGTGCGTTTTGCAGCAGCTTCTTACCTCTTGTGTGAAGCAACGGCTTTAGCCATAAGGCGCGCGTATTCTCCTTGCTGAAGACGGATATTCAGGAACGAAACGGCTTGTCAGTAATCCACTATAGCGGGAGAAGGTGACGGAGATGTATCCGCACCATTGTCGCTGAAGCAAACCTCAGAGTCTGGGTGGTTTAGAGCCGGATGAGCCTAGCGAAGCGAGTCGCGAAGTGGTTTGAAAAACGACTTGAAATAAGCCACAGCCGAGCTATAAACATTAAGCCGTTCTTGTGTCAGAACGGTCAATCTGCTGATTATGCATATATTGTAAGAACTACTTCACTTTTGGATTGTATTTATGGAGCCACCTTTTTCGTTAACATGTTTTCACGGTACACATGTTATTATTGTAATTTTTTTAGAGATATGTCTTCGTTATTATTTAAATCGATATAACGAAACATGAAAATATATTTATATGTTTGTTTATTTTGTTGTGATTGATTTGATTTATATATTCTTTTAGGAAAAAACGTTTTGTTGATATGTGGTATTATTTTAAAAAATAATTAACGGTCGATCTCATTGAATACAACATCTAGGGTACCAATAACTGTAACAGTATTGACAATGATATGATGTTGGCAATAAAGTTTACAATGAGTTCTATTTATTGATGAAGAAACAGATAAATCCCATCGATGTAAAACAAAATCATCCGAATTATTCCCCTCGTAAAAGCCTATTCGAGCCGTCATTAAACGCCATTGGCAGCACCTGGGCCTGGAATAGAAGAAGACTTTGTGTGTTATGTTGTGCATCCGTTTGTATTCTTGTAGAGAGGTGATTTTTTTGTTCTTTTGGCGGAGAGTGATATTTTTGGTCTTGTAAATGTCTGTCATTCTTTCGTTGATGGCTTAGATTCGGGATATCACTCTCTTTGTAGGATAGATTTAAACGTTTATGACTCCACAACGTAATTATGTCGTCAATGTAGCGTTTGTAGTAAACTTCATGTCGTGAGAATTTTCCAAAGTGGAATCTTTTCGATGTAAGCCACGGAGAGGGAAGCAAATGACGGTGCCACCGGTGTTTCTATAGCCGTTCCACGTAGTTGACGCCAGGATAAGTTTCCAAAGGTAAAAGAATCGTTGTGCATTACTACCTCATAAATGACCCCGTATACGTCTCGCGATTGCTTTGATAGTGTTGATGAGCAGAATTTTAGTGTAGAGAGATTCTACGTCATTATTGATTAACGACGAATCGGGCGGGAGTATCAGAATTGAGAGATCTGTCAAAAGCTGGTCTAAGTCGCGTATATAGGGCTTGGTTGATCTATAAAAGGGTCAAAGCTGGAAATCTGACCATTTTAGAAGTCCTGACAGTATACTTGCGCTTTTTCGGAGATTTCGTCGAATACAGAGTGCAGATTCCATTTATTGCTAGTGCGCAAAAAAGATTCAACTTGACTCTCCTAATGATCTAAGTTGCGTCCTAGTTAGTACGATAGGCCTATGGTGTTACCATAATTCTGTACCAAGTGCAAACTTTTGTCCGTACAAGTCGGGTAGTAGTAGAGTCCCGGTACACTTCAAGTAAGTGTTTTAAGATTCTAAGAAAGATGTATCCAGGCGTATTCTAATTTGTTAATACTAAAAGTTAGCTATTTTAGGCAAGACGCCTCGATACTATCTGGCGCGAAGGAAAAATTTTCGGCACCTCCAAGCACCGCATTTACTGTCAATGTATATAAGATGCAACGCAAACAGAAAGATGGCGCGAGTTCAAATCCACTTATTACAAATATAGGAGTCACCTGAAAGACTGGACAGATAGTGTGTATACTGTTCAAGGCTTGGCTTAAGTCGGCACTACCAAGTGCACCCTAACCCACAACAAAGCCAGGAAGTCCACCTTAAAACAGCTCGTATGGAAGTCTCATGGTACCCCCGTCTTTCGATAGTAGGTGTGAAAGATTGTGGCAGTTTGGCGATAGGGAAAATGAGGTTGAGCCAGTAATGTTATCACCAACTTACAGTGCTGTGGAGTGAATGAAAGAATACGTGGCCTAGAAAACTTTGTCGTTGGCACAAACATTATTATCATCACAAAAGTCGATAAAATGACCACGAGAGAAGACATGGTGATGGAGTCGTGGATGGCAAGCGAGGAGTTCGACGTAAGTTCATCAAATGAAGATGATTTTTTCACATAAATTTACGAGAGTCGAGAAATTTCGAAACACGCGGTTGTTGAGTACAATCGCCGTGTTTGCTGTGCACACGTGATTACTTAAAGCGACTTCCGTCGGTACAAATCTGTTTGTTCGAATGCATCATGTCCATTTCTGGTTCTATTTGCGTATGAGAAGAGCTTTGGACCTCCGACACGATTTATCGCGCACACATGTGATGTTACATCGGTTGATCTCCACACGTGGGTTGCTTGATGTGCGCTTACGGCAAAGCAGCTGGCGCAAAGTGATGTCGTGCGTAAATTGGTGCATACACATTGCCGAAACCTGTCGATAGTAATCATTCGTGATCACTTAGAAGGCATAGGAAGAAATGTGACGCACGACAACTGTGTGAACGCTTTGCAAAAGGCCAATGAAAGAGCTTTATGATGACGATTTGAATCAATTCTAATGCACTTGAGAAACGCGGGCATGCGGTATCTATTAGGTTTGTATAAAAAATGAATCCGCGGCTAAATGCAAGTAATTCATGAGTTTACTCCATATGCATTACGCGGCATGACATGGATGGCATTTTTCCATAGTCGGAGGTGTGCTGCTGGTGGCTGTTTCGAAAGTGGGAACAATAAGATTCAGATTGTTGCAGTCGCATTTGTCAGCAGCGAGACTAAAGCAAATTGAGCGTGGATAATCAAGTTCCTGATTCAGCATCTACCTGTACTTTCAGCCTTCATAATACCTGATCGTAACAAGGGACTAGTGCCAGCAATGAAAGAGAATGGCAAAGAGTTACCACATTTCTTCTGCTCACGTCACCTTATGGAAAGATTCGATCTAAAGTTTAAAAACAAGACGTTGAAGGAACATGCATGGGGCTTAGCACGTGCACTGACCAGTTAACCGTACGAAGCCAAAGAAGAAGACCTGATTGAGCTTAATCGCGAGGCAAATAGATGGCTGGCTGACGTTGGCTATGGGAAATGGTCCATTGTCCACAGTCCATGCTCATGATATGGAATGCTCACTTCCAATAACGTCGAACTCATTAGCAACGCGCTGGAAATCATCCGTAAATTATGATTTTGGATTGTATGATGGCAATTGGACGCTATGTCGGTACGAAGTGGCTTAAATTTGCTAGACAGACCGAACAATGGGGTGTGCTTACGTCTTATGCTGTCAGTTGCATCACTTCAATGTTAAATATGTACGAGGAAACGATGCAAGTATGTCCAAAATTAACTACGTTCGTTGTGTCGGTTCGAATTGAACAAACAAGCCAATGGAGTATGCTGTTGAGGCAAACAGTACCATTGGTACCTGCACATGCGGTTATGTGAAGGTATGAATGCTCCTGCCGACATCTTATAGCAGCACCCAAGCTTTTATACCAGCTGTCACGTGCGAAATTGTTTTTTGAGGATATCTACTTGCCTGCGATGAAGCACTCGAAGTGAAGCCATTTGTGACAAAAAGTGAACTGGTAGGGATCCAGTCCACCAAATCCGTCCAAAAGAAAAAGGCCGACCCAAAAAGAAGCGTATCGAATCACAGCATGCTACATTAAAAGTTGACGCGTCAAACTGTGTTTATCGATGCGGCAGCTGTGGTCAAGTGGAACACAACAAGCGTCGATGCACCAGTAATGCGCAGCACAAAAGTATATTTTCTTTAGTGAGTTGGGTATACCTTTTTACTTGGTGTAAAAACATATTTAAATGATAAAAACTTTTCGTAATTCAAGGTAGCCATTTAATCTGAAAAAAGGTATAACATTTCCATTCTCCCTAAATATAAAGAACATTTTATCATTTTATACATATGGAATGAGTAAAAATACCGGTACTGAGCTGTATTGTTAGTATATTACATCATCGCTCTCTTCAAGGGTTTTATTTAGGGGCTAAAAGTATACCGGTAGACCCCATGGGGATATACCAGTTTTTTTAAACCCAGAATTTGTGAAGTGATGGCGTGCGAAGTGTGGTACCAGCTGGTCGATGAAGAGGGAAAGTCGGTGACCTCAGCCGACTGCGTTAATTGTGCTGACGACACCAAGTTATTTCGACTCCGACATGAAGTGAAAGTGGCGTGTCCGAACGCTCTTGCGACCGTTGACGCGCCCGACCTTGAAATCTTTGCGAGCCGAGAGGGATTCGATGTCAAAGAATTTTTGACGCCGGATGCTGAGATTGGAGCGTTGGAAACATCAATAGACCGCTTATCGTGCAAGTATTGAAGAAAGCTGACAATGGTGTGACAATGGTATGACAATGGTGGTGTGTTATCTCATTTAAGGATTGCGCTGACATGTGTGTGTATTCTCTAGACACATCTTGGAAGTATTTGGGGTATATTTTTGAGCAAAGCCTTTGGGGAATCGAGTTCATCCTTTCTATCATCTCTATTTACCTCGGACACTTTTCAAACCTCCAATATCCAAGCGGCAAAGAAAAAAGCATAGGATGTTTGCTTTTGAAATTGCAATCTACGGTATTGCGACATTTTTAATGCCGAAGGCATGGAAACTCATAAAGAGTGTGTATGATGAACGTGGCCAAAAGCCAAACGATCTTGAAGAAGCGGGAGCCCCACCAATACGTCAAGAACGTGGTCCCACGGCACGTCAATCGGAAGTAGCACCGCTGATTCAGCCATCCAACAAGAAAGGAAAGGTCTTTGTTTGTTATAAGCATTATCATTAGTCGAAATAGTACTGAAAATATATATTTAAATCCTTATAGTAATAAGTACTTCAGTACATAAGAATCCACACATCCATTTTTTGTTATAAGCATTATCATTAGCCAAAATAGTATTGGATAGTAGTATATGTTTTAATCCTCATAGTAATAAATACTTCAGTATATAAAAATTACCTGGAGCATACCAACGATCTAAGAAAGCGATCACGCGCGCCCAAAGAAAGTATTATCTCAAGAATCAAAAGAAGATATTACAAAATCAAGAACAATACGATAGCATCCATCGAGAGCGGAAATGGCAAGCACTTATTGAAAATGGTACCAAATCAGAGTGATCCAAAGTAAGTAATTCTGATGTAATATACCAGATTCTTCGGAAATAATATTGCCAACGATATATGGCAATCATTTGCCTATGAACTTGAAATACTTAAGCGGCCACGTGTTAGACCTGTTAAAATGGGTACAAGCTACCGCGCGAAGGTACGCGGACACTTCGGTAAGATGGTGTATGCTGAAAACCCAATGGCATCCTAAACATTCAAAGCTTATTGCCAAGCACTATGAAATCAGCGAGGCAAAACTCAAGACTGACCCGTCACTAAAATATAGCAACGACCCGAGGTACAAAGGGAACGTAGGTATATACGGTGAGGATCATCTATATGAGCATATTCCTGCCAGCGAGTTTCATTATAAACACGAGAACGTCCTTCTAATCAAAAGAAGGTTTATAAAGTCAGTCTTGCCCTCGGATATGCCTTGTATGATCCTGTTAGTGATACAGAGCTCTACTTCTACTCAAACATCGCCAACACCAATAACTACGACAGACTATTTAAAGTAAATAGCAGAGCCGATGCCAGAAAGGTAATTGCGGAAATTCGAACGAAAGAGCTATCTAATACGCTCAACTATCCGAAGTATGAGGTCAATGTAAAGTCGATTGATGCTTTCAAGATCTTGATCGATAACCGGGATCATGCTCTCGGCGATAGGTCTCTGAATTTATTCACAATAGTAGATACATTTTCAGCTTTCCAAGAATCAACAACACGTGCGGATTCTTTTGCCTTGCGCATCATCTACAAAAAGAAAAGACTCGACGAAAGATCTTAGATCAAGTGAAAGAAGCGCTCACGCAATATTGTCGCTACAAAGGGGTAACATTTTCGCTCAGTCTCTACAAGGGCTTCAAGTCAATTGGTATGCTTGGATTTGATCAGCTCGAAGACTTGACATCGATGTCTATGGATTCGACATAAATACGAATGTCGTTGAGTTCATAGAAGCTAGTAAAGAGAGTACGATACTACCCTCAATATTCTTTCACACGACAATCACGCATTCTACACTACGGATATTGATAAAGTACAGTACAGGCACGCTATAACTGTTCCAAATGCTGAATGATTTCATAAAGAGTGAATTGATGAGAGCTTACACGAACAACAAGATTGATCGGATTAATTTTACGGTCTTTGTAGCAACACCAACGATCTCCACGCCAGCTGAGAACAAAATTAAGAAGCTGATCAATAAATACTTGGTCAATAACATTGATCATTACCCTGATCATTTCATTGTTTACGACTTTGAGGCGATATGAAGGCCAACTGCTGAGAGACACATGAATCTTATACGACATATGATAACCAACACGTTCCTGTATCGGTCAGTACCTCTGATAATTTGACTGATGAGGTTCGATGCTTATTTAAAGATGAATCAAAAGTATTGGTTGATATTATGATCACGTACATCAACAAACTTACAGGGATCATAAGTAATTCGCCCAAACCTAAGTGCAAAGCAATTTACCATTCGATAAATATTTGTCTATCGGTGATCGAGGAGGGTAAACATTATAGCATGGAAGGGATCAGGCATGAAGATATTGAGAAGCAATGGAAAGAGAAACACGAATTCAATAAGAACTTAAAGATCAAAGTGTATATCGAAAAGGATGTGAAGACACTTGAGGAACTCTCGAACAGACGCCAGTACTTGAATCAAAAACCGGATACTATGACCTAAATCTCATTGAAAACGAGCTGTTTAGCTCAGTAAAGACCGAGAATGTTAGATTCGTTATTAGAAACGGTGTGTAGATGGCTATCAGCACCAACGATTTAAGATGCTTGATGTTATTCACTTTGTTCCAGCGGGTACAAGTTACGACGGTTGTGTTTTACTTGAAGGTCCAAAGTGGAAGTCGAAGACAAAAAAGTTTAAAGTGTCTAAACGGGTGCGTTTTTATTAAACTGCAGTGACCGTTTCGCAGTTGCTTCTTCAGTAGACTAAAAAAGAAGAAGTATGCTAATTAAAGCTAAGTAAACTTATGTAGACCGATTGTGGCAGGCACGCAAGTGAAGTCGTTGTCGTCCAATCAATTGAGTGTCGCACATGATGTTCTAGAATGTTCGAGATTGTTCCAGAATCGAAATCGGATTGAAAGATGAAAGTTGAAAGTTGAAAGTTGAAAGTTGAAACTTGAAAATCATAGTTGAAAATCACACTTGAAAATCATAGTTGAAAATCACACTTGAAAATCATAGTTGAAAATCACACTTGAAAATTATACTTGAAAATCACACTTGAAAATCATAGTTTAAATTAATAGTTAAAATTCATAGTTGAAATTCATAGTTGAAATTCATAGTTGAAAATCATAGTTGAAATTCATAGTTGAAATTCATAATTGAAAATCACAATAGAAATTCATACTTGAAGATCACATTTGAAATTCATACTTGAAATTCATAGTTGAAAATCATAGCTGAAAATCAAACTTGAAATTCAAACTTGAAAATCTTACTTGAAAATCAAACTTAAAAATTGAAGTCGAAGTTGAAGTCAGACGAAAAATTAGGGTTTAGGGTTTAGAATTTAGGGTTTAGGGTTTAGGGTTTAGGGTTTAGGGTTTAGGGTTTAGGGTTTAGGGTTTAGGGCTTAGGGTTAGGTTTAGGGTTTAGGGTTTAGGGTTTAGGGTTTAGGGTTTAGGGTTTAGGGTTTAGGGTTTAGGGTTTAGGGTTTAGGGTTTAGGGTTTAGGGTTTAGGGTTTAGGGTTTAGGGTTTAGGGTTTAGGGTTTAGGGTTTAGGGTTTAGGGTTTAGGGTTTAGGGTTTAGGGTTTAGGGTTTAGGGTTTAGGGTTTAGGGTTTAGGGTTTAGGGTTTAGGGTTTAGGGTTTAGGGTTTAGGGTTTAGGGTTAGGGTTTAGGGTTTAGGGTTTAGGGTTTAGGGT